>JAOBAY020074709.1:0-11391 GCA_025331085.2 Zoanthus sociatus | reverse complement strand
TTTTTCTATTTTCGAAACACTCATATCTATGTAATAAAAAGAAAATTACACGTTGGCTTGAACATATGAAGTTTATCGTCTCGTGGAAAAAAAAATTTCACCCGTTCGCTGTGCTCACTCGTGAAATTTTTTTTTTCCATTCGAAAATAAACTTCATATGTTCGCGCCACCGTGTAATATCTTCTCTATATATAGCGAGGAGACTTGAATGTGTCATTCCTGGGGAGTATTCCTGTAAGCGCACGCTGGGTTTAGCTCGACTGTGTTGAGGAGTTAAGAGAAGATTGCTCAGATTTCAAGTATTAAGACTATACCTATTTTATTATAACTCTTTTATTGCAAATGTCATCGTGATCTAAGCCTGTACCTTTTTTTCTCTAGGTCCTAAATCTATTGGCTTTTATTTTAAAAGCGTTTATGAAATGCAATTCAGAATATTAAATCTTTTCTAACATTCATTTTACAATCAATGCCATTACGATACAAAGAAAAAAGATAAATTAAGATACGATTTTATAACCTCTGAAAGCTTCTCAAGCAAAGACATTAATGACATTTTTGGTTCTATACAAGAATCTAAGATTAGAAATCCATGCTTTAAAAATTGTACGAACATACATTCTTGTAAAACATCTATCATGTGACATGAACTGGGCTCGTATTATCAGAGGAATATTATTTCGCAAAACATTTTAAAATCCAAATCTTTTGCTTTTGCAATCCTATAAAAAACTGAAACACGTATGACGACGAGGTAAGAATGGAGATTGCGTAAAGAAATGTCGAAACAAAACACGCGTTGTTCTGAAAAGTGCAGCATTTATTAGTACACATGCCCAATCGGCAAATATATATACGTTCGCAAGAAGGTTGTGCGTATTGTACAATGGACAATGTGCTTTCGCTGGCGTCATTTTCTTGTGAGAATGTTCAAAAATTATATAACTCTAAAACTAAAATAACATCATTCACCGACCAGCCATTTTACTTCTTCCTGAAACAAAGAAATATTCTTGTCCCAGTTCGGATATGACAACCATTTGGGTTATTGTGAACCTCACAAGTTTCAAAGCTTACTATACAAATTATATAATAACAATATGAATGGTAGAAAATTCATTATTTTTGATTATCACCGAGATAAAATTACATATAAAGTATAAAGCACATTTGGTTCTATTACTTTAAAATTTGACGTGATACTATAAAGTTTCAACAAATTTAGTTAATTGGTCTTGTGGCGTCAAAGGCGCCATAGCGTCTGTATCATCTTGATTTAATTGTAGTTCTGGATCCAAAGGCTGAAGCTGTGTTAACGAAATCCTGCCAATGTGCGGCTGTGACAACATTGGCTTATCAGTTAATTGACTTTGATCGAGAGGGGTCTGTGTCTGGTGTGGCGATGGAATGGGACGAGGTGAAGTCAGTGAAGGCTGATGAGGGCTCATCTGTGCACGAGGGGATGCGACTTGGTGAGGTTGTGGTGACATAACAGGTCGAGGGGACTGTGATGGTAAGCCCTGTTGCTGTGGTGACATAGGAGGTGGATTTTGCGATGCCAACAGGTGCTGCTGTTGCCTGTTAGCTTGGAAATGTTGAGGAGATTGTTGTTGTGATGGCTGGCCATTGTGGTGCATCATGTTTGCACTGTAATTAGCGTTCTGTTGCATTTGCGCTCTTCGACCAGCTGCATTCATTTGTGAAAAGGGAGGTAACTGTGGCTGCTGAAAAACGTTCTGCTGTTGTTGCTGTTGTTGTTGTTGCTGCTGTTGTTGTTGCTGTTGTCGCTGCTGCAACTGCTGCTGCAACTGCTGATATTGCCACATCTGCTGCTGAGTCATATTACTCACACTCGGATTATTAGGTTGGGAAACACTTGGCATTTGCTGTAATGGATATTGACCTGGCATATTTTGCTGCAATCCCTGTTGCATACCCTGCTGAATTCCATGCATTCCTTGTTGAATACCTTGTTGCATTCCTTGTTGCATTCCTTGCAGCATTCCATGTTGCATGTTTTGCTGCATACTTTGTTGTAAATTTTGTTGCTGCATGGTTTGTTGCAGATTTTGTTGTTGCAGGCTTTGTTGCATAGTCTGCGTCATATTTTGTGACATTGACTGCTGTACCCCTTGCTGTAAGCCTTGCGGTATTCCAGAATGCATTCCTGGTTGCATTCCTTGCTGCATTCCTTGCGTTATACCTTGTACTCCCTGTTGCATACCTGGCTGTGGATTTTGTTGCATTCCAAGCTGCATGGTTTGTTGCATTCCAGGCTGCATGTTCTGTTGCATTCCCTGTTGTATTCCTTGTTGCAAACCCTGCTGCATGCCTTGTTGCATGCTCATCTGCATTCCTTGTTGCATAGTTTGCTGGTTTTGATTTTGTTGCTGTTGCATCAAACGCTGACGTCTGATTGCAGCAGCTAATTGAGGGTGCTGCTTCAGAATATGCATGACCTGGGCCAGCTGTATCGGGGAACTTGGTGAGTTTAACGCTTGTAGTAACTGTCGCAGGGCAGTTGGAACAGGACCTGACGGGCGCATGTGATTCTGTGGCTGCCCAGCGGGACCTTGTTGGGGTACTTGTATTTGGTTTCCAGATACCTGGTTCCCAGGAAGCATTTGTTGTTGCTGCTGTTGTTTTGGTGCATACGTATTCCATCGCTCAAGTGGTGACGGTAACCCAGGTCTTGTCATGGGTACTCCTGCCTGTGTTGTCCCAGGCATGTTAGACTGGTTAGACTGTATGAAATTAGCAGGTGCAGGCTGACGCATCATTCCCTGCATTCCAAGTCCTTGCGACACCATAGGTGTTGGAGTTTGCTGCTGGTACATCTGTTGGGGTAAGTTCACCTGTTGCTGCACTGGAGTTGAACTGGGAACAGTTGCTTGCACTGCCTGCATTTTTGCATCACGAGCAACCTGCTGGGCAGCTCTAACAGCACCTGGGGGAGGACCTACAGGTTTTTGTGGAGCTTGTGGCTGCTGTGCAACATATGGTGGTGGCTGCTGATGCATCTGTTGTGGGTTATGTTGATGAATGACAGGATGAGGTGGCATACCACCTGGTAACTGCTGTTGAGGCATAACTGGAGGTCCAACAGGAGGAGGAACTCTTGACTGCATAGCAGCCATTCGTCGACGAACAGTCTGGTTCTGGTGCATTCTCTGTTGCACCTGTTGTTGCCTAAGCTTGTTCTTAATATGGCGACAGAATGGCACAACACATTCCCTTTCAAGGCAATGCTTGGCATGATAACAACACAAATGAATAAGTTCTTGGCATATACGACAAACTGCACCACTTGTTCTTCGCTTACAACTCTTGGTATGTTCCATAACTTTCTTCATTTTTGCACAGCTGGTGATCTGGCATGCTTCCTCGTGGCAGTTGGTAGCATGTACTAAACTCTGGATACACCTCTGAATTTTCATACGACGCTCTTCTTGCAAACTTAGTTGTGAGGTCTGTTGGCCTTCATTACCTGGTTGCTGCTGATCCACGTCAAGGTCAAAACCAAGTCGCTCCATCTTGTGTTCATGACCCTTTTCCTTGTAGCACGGCACACACAGATCATAATCCTGTCGAGTGAAATAAACTCATTAATACAACAGAATTTTGATGTATAAATAGCTACATGAAAATGAATCTTTTTTCCTTTCTAAATGAATATGTATCGGACATATTGAGCGAGCAGATACGACACGGAAGTCGACCAGGAATAGCACTTAACCAGGGACTCAGCTCCCAAAGTGAATCTCTGTAGCTCTCAGTGAGTAGAGCATCTGGCCGGCAATCACTTTACTACCCATCAGTGACTCAAAAGTTTTTCTGAACATAAAACTTAAGGAGCACTTTCTTTCAAACGAAGTTGTAAAATACCATATAGAATATTTGCCCATTCCAAATTTACATCTTGAAATACTACATTTTTGGCATTCTGTTTCATTGATGCGATCCACGTAAGTTTATCTGGTAAAACGTTTTTTGGAAACTGAAAACTACATGCAGAGAATAAAGTTTCCAAAATATAAAGCTTCCAAACGAAATGAAATTTTATTAACAACTGTTACATAGACAGTACAATTTCGACTCGAATGCATGCTCTCATAGGCTAAATCAATGCCATGTGGATGAGTTCAAATCAATTGTTTCCTGGTTGGCCAGCGCGGAACCGACACGTAAACGGAAACGATCGCTTCCATGAAATATCATGGCCTGGTGTATCCAAGCTTTCTAATTTTTGGGTGGTTAGGAAACTATGAGTTGTAGCAACATTAACAGTATTTTTACTGCATCCAAAAGCAGTACAATGCTTTTTTCAAGACAAGCTTTTTCTCTTGAAATAAGATTTTTCTGAATACACCAACCAAGTTGACAGCAACCGGAACTCAACGTATCATTTGATTCTTTTTTGACAGATCACAAAATTTCAAACAAAAATCGCTTCCAACTTTTAAATAAACTCCCTGTTGACAATAAAACGGGTATTTTTGGAATCTATACACTTAAAACTACTTTTTGAAATAGAGTTATTTTTTCGTGATACTTGCACTTTAATACTTCGGCCTTATAATGGGAGTTTTAACAAACAACCTTCGTTTGCGGTAAAAAATCCGTGCCTGCAATTGGTCCAAATCGATCACGTGAATTCGGTATATCTGTGAACAAACGGCTCCACTGTGCAGAAAAAAAACTCATATCCTTATAGGTATATATCTATAGTCTTCAGAAAATTCAAACTACTGCCTATATCAACCAAAAGGATTCTTACTGAGCTTTTACTCCAGCGAAAGTTCTCCATTATCAGAGTAAACAATCAAGTTATTTAATCTGGCGGGCTTTTTGACGCAGGCCCAGCAATTTTCCTGTATTTTAGATACGTTTGAATTTTGGGTTTCTTGTGAAGCAGTTTGGGACATTTGATTTTTTTAAATGGAATTTAATCCTTATGTACATAATAGTACGCTTGTAAGAGAGTACACAATGAAAACTATTTCCTACCTAAATTTCAACATCAAAGCTGAAAAATCTAAAAAATTTGATACAAAAATCCTTGAAAAATAAAGGGAACAAACCTCGCACTCTGTACAGTGGTATCGAGTTTCCACGTGCCTTCGACACAGATTACAGGTGTAAACAAACCGGTCACCACCTTGGTTGTGCAACTCAACTAGCATAGCCATAGTGGAAAATTTAGCTCTCCTTAGCGAATAAAATTCATAACTGATGCTTTTCACGTGCAAGGGTGAGGAACGCATCGCGACCATCCACAAGGTAACAAACCATTGTATAGGGTCAGGATCCATGACCTCTGGAGTTTGTTTTCCGACAAAAAGACCTATTAAGACCAAGAAACTTCGGAATACCAGGAAAATCACTTTGTACTTTGTGGATTTGCTTTTTGACTTTGCGACAAGAGTTTTGATTTCGTTTTTAACGTTTTTCGTTTTGTTTTTGTTGCTTTCAATAATTTAGAGTTTGATTTTTTTTTAAGATTTCGATTTCAACTTTAAGTTTTACGATTTGCGGTTTTGATTTTGAACTCTGGAAATGAGATTTTTCCGAGGGCAAAATCGACGGCAAAAATCAAAGTCAATTAAAATCTTTAGAAACAAAATCGAATTCTCAAATATTAAAAGCAAAATCACAAAAGGAAAAAAAATTAAATTGATCGCAAAATCAAAAACCAAATCAAAAAAGTGAAAAGACTGATTTAATTTGTACATCCTTTTCTGATCGATTAGTGGGTTTATACGAGAACATTTAGACCTCTCGGCCTCATGGACTACGAGTTTAAATAGCCCATTCGGCCTACGGCCTCACGGGCTATTGACTCTTAGTCCATTCGTCCTCGAGGTCTAATTGTTAAATATTACTCACATAAATCTTTTCATAATTCGCTTCAAAACTCACACATATATTTCCTTCGATTAATCACATGGAAGACTACAACTCAGCTACGGGTCTTAGGTGATGTCACGGCTCCTGTCACTTCAATGTCTGCCGGAAGTGATTTCGGCTTCCGGTTTCCTACTGGCGGAAACCATTAAGTATAATTGGAGGAAGTCATCCAACACCTTTTGTTGAAAATCTTTAGTTTTTAAAACAATATTTTTAGTGCTAACCGCAAGCCCCAAAAATAATTGATGTTGCTGTATACATCTGAAACGCGTAGGAAAAATAAAATGAAATAATTTACAAAATCCGATGTAATAATTTACAAAGGCCAATTTAGACGACGCGATTTTCGCCTACAACTGTCGTATACAACATTCTTACAGCATGACTTAGCGCTGATTTACACGCGCATGCACGACATCATAAAGACAAATGAAAAATAGTGTAAGTAGTATAACAAGCTTTATTGGCATGACCTTTTGTACAGGTATTGCTAAAGCATTTACAAACAGAACAGGAACATATTTTAAAATAAATTAATTTACAATCAGTGTACACTTTTCGTATTTGTGACATAGGTCTATTGTTAAACGAAACTTGAAACAAAAAATTAAATCTCCTGTTGCTGTCGCTGAAAGCTTTGCATCTTTCTTACAGTAATCCTTAAAATAAGCGCTGAAAGAAACTGGCTCTTTGCTCCACGAATCTAAAAACTTTTGCATTTCCTCATCTGTAAACATTACTTTTACACAACAAATCTTTGTGCTTTTTTGAAGTACAACTTCCAGAGGCGACAATTCGATCTTTGTTGACATCCTCCATTATTACGAAAATTACGAAGACTACCCCACAACGGAAGTTTTGTAGCTTGCAACGCCACCTCGCTTACCTTATTTGGCTACGACATCTACGATTGTCGTGGCATTTTAAAACATGTTTCAAAATCCAGTAAAACGTTTTTCGTGTCATACGCGTTTGTTGTAGACGTGTTGTAGACTTTATCTACACGCTACGACTCGAGTTGTAGGATGGCGAGAGCGTATTGTATACGATAGTTGTAGGCGAAAATTGCGCCGTCTAAATTGGCCTTCGGATACATACAGCGCCTGCGTGGTACATGCCGCTGACCATTCAACAGATTAGTGTTGCACGCTCCCTTTGGTCGCCCGCGATAATTCCAGAATAAATAATAAACCGGTAATAATCAAAGATAAGTAAATTGCGTTCGATTGCACATAATTGTGTGATGCTCATGGTTGCCAACAGTGCTGAGATGGAACACAGGGAACCCAAGACTAAGAGAGCTGGCTGGTTTCGGGTTTCAGAATTCCTGTGGCGCAATTTTTTTTTTCGTGCCACCAAGAATCCTGAGACAGCTGAAAAATCTTCCAGGTGGTCTTCTCACATTTGCTGTGCTAATTTTACATAAAGACCCGTTTTGTTTATATACATTTTTGTTCATTAAATAATATTAATATAAACTGGATTCTTTACAGCTGTTTTTTCTGTCTACAATTTGTACTAATTTCTGCTTGCTTGCCTTGAAAGCATGTTTATGAATTTCGAATATGAACGGAGTTCAACATGTAATGAGATCTAGAACAGAGTGTTATTTACATATGATAAGCAAGTTAATCCAATGAGTATAGTTCATTGAATAATAGCTGTGACTTTCATTGATAAAGTTTAAACTCGAAGCTGAAGACCAAATCAACTTCGGCTGGCGAGTTAAAACATCGCTTTGCGTCGTGTTTACGTCGTAATACAACGTTCCCTGCCGGACCAGCACTTAGGGTCTTAAAATAATTGAGAAGAAAGTGCTACCTTTGCTCTAACATCTGCAAACGGTTAGATTTTCGCGTCTTCTCTGATAAGGACGTTAAAGCGTAGGCCCTCGGGGACATATCTGTATTTATGTGTGTGTGTGTGTGTGTGTGTGTGTGTGTGTGTGTCTGTCATGTGAAAGGTCTCCGTCCACCTTAGAGTGGTAAAGATGGTGTCCCCAAGTAGTAGTCCTTTGACCAGCTAGAAGACTTGACACCTAAATAACGTTATTATTATTATTGTCTCTTTCCTGAAAAAATATTACTGCAACAATCAGATTTATGATTCAAAATCTCCTCTTTAGTTCTTATCTTCCTTCTTCTATTCTTCCTTGACTCGTGGAAACGAAATTATGCTTCCACGACAAATTTTGTGTCACGATATAGCACGATATCGAGGCCGCTTTGTCTGTCTATGCAGTATCCCCCTAGTTTCCATATCCCTCGTGACTATGCACCATAGCGAGACATTTGGCAGCCAGTCCGGTGTTCAGTCGAAGATTTTTCAAAAGCGGCTGGCATCGCGCTGCTACCCGCGGGACCTCCTCACAAAATTCACTGGACCGGACGAAGACTACCAGAATAGTATGCTTTTTACTTCGTCGAGCTCAATAATTAGATTGATTAATACAGACATTACATTGGATTGTGTGAAGGAGTTAATCAATTCATCTTTCCGATATTGACAAAATGTCATTAAGCTAGAAATTGTATAGTTATTGTTTGCATATTTTCATGTCCAAATGTATTTGTTTTCCACCGAACACCGAATTTGCTCGTTCCGTCACACAACCTAGAACAATCAAAATTCTGACATTAAGTGATTAACGTGGTGCAAGCAAAGTATGCCCTAGTACAACCCTAGGTCTTTTACAATCAACAAATGCAGAAAAAATCAGAGAATTAATCATAACAGAAAAAAATATTATTCAAACACAACAATTTTTGCTACAAATGCGGTGTGTAAAACAAGCATCTCGCCGCGAGTTATGACGTAACCACACCAAAATGCCAAAATGAAACTTTTGTCATAAATCCAACCTCACTCACTCATCAAGTTACACACAAGTTTGCGGAGGGGAGGATAATGGAGACTCGTGCGCAAGAATAGTACTTGTAAATCTCACCATTCGAGCTCAGGGAAAAATGTGCTGATCCGTTCTGTGTTAGACGACCAGCCTACTGACGTGTTCATTGACGACTCCCTAGTGAACAAACTTGGTGTGAAAACTCCAGAGATCCTTTGGATCAACATCGTAGTGGACACCAACACCGTCTGCACTAGAAACGTAATTGGACTGCACATCAAAACCATGAACGTGGGAGTATCTGTATACGTTACGAGTACACACGTGAATAGATTCCAGCTACACACATTGACATTGTAACCCCCACTATGGCTCAAAACTGGAATCACTTCGCTGATACACTAACCAGCAGACCAAAAATTGACATCAGCAAGCTGTATGATGATTGGACGCAATGTACAACGGCCTACTCCAGGCCCAGACCTACTAAACTAACTAGTAAGGGAACTAACGTTCTTTTGCAAAGAAGTGGCCTTCTGATATGATGTTGATCAGATGTTTTAGAGGCTTTTCTAGGTTTATCTGGTGTTTGAAGGCAATGCATTCAATAAACCGATCACAGAATACTGAATGGACGCCCATCTTTTAGCATTAGCTAGCTTTTGATTGCATCAAGCTGCAGAATCAAACCGAGAAAAGTACGCAGAAGACGCAGCAGATTGTATCAAAAGAGTCTACTGTGTAGATGATGGTCTTAATTTGCTCCCACAGTTGATCGCGAAAAATTGGTCAAGCTCATCAAAGCCGACTGTCAGCAAATGTGCGCAAAAGGATAAATTGTGTCTGCACAAGTTTGCAAGCAATAAGAAAGAAGTCCAACAAGCCCTTCCAGCTGAAGACAGATATAAAAACTTCAGAGACTTAGAACTTTGCCATGACTTGTACACATTGCCAGGGCAAAGGTGTTTAGCACATACTGGTGTATTGAGTCAGGAACTATTTAGGTTTCATTGAGCTTCGAGACAGACCACTGACATGTCGCGGTATCCTTTTTACCGTAATTCAGTATACGACTATGACCAAGTCCAGAGACGCATCACTCAAGCAAGTTTCAATTCCCCGGATGGAACTTTCAGGCAGCAGTCAAAGTGTCAAAGTGCAAAGTGTCAAAGTGTCAAAGCAGCAGTCAAAGTGTCAACCAATGCTCAAACTTGAGTTAGACATTGAGAACATCCAATGCAACAACAATCGTTTTGGACAATATCAACAATGACTTTAGCCGTCTTCATTTTTATGCAAAAAGGTGTGCAACACATGCGCAGACTGCAGTCAACCAAGAAAATGGCACCATGTTCCTGGTAAAGAGAATCCAGGAGACGAAGCGTCGCGAGGTATAAACGTCAAGCAGCTTATAGGAAAATATTTTGGTTTGCTGGTCCAAAATGTTACTTGAACCATATCTAGACAATACAGCTTATTGTCAACAATCGACACCCACAATAGATCCATCAGAAATTGAGGTAAGAAAAATGTTTACTCTAGTGACTAACACAAGTAGGACACACCTTACATTCGAGCTGGCACGATTTGACCACTTTTCATGACTGACTCAAGCGATCCAGTGTGCTCATCCAAAGGATGCATGATAGAAAAGCTGAGATCTAACAAGCAATACAACCAGCGACAAACCGATGGCCAACCTTAAGTCAGAGAGATCAGATAGCAGAGAAGGGGTTTTCAAATCTGTGCAGTTGAAATTATCTTTAAAAAAGTGATGATCTCATTATTTTTGTTACTACTTGACAAGAACATGGTCAAACTTTACGTGCACGTTTGACACGTCGCAAAAGAGCATAATCTGAGATTTGGATTTGACAATTAGATTCTTTTTGGCATCTCTTCGCTAGTAAGGGAATCTCTCTATGTCCAAGCAAAGTTTGGGCTTTAAAAGATGCCACTTGACCCCAAAATGCCTCTAAAGCCCAAGCATTCTTAGGAATGCTTCAATATTGCGGATGATTTATTCCCAACTTTGCTGCAATTTCTGCCCCACTTCGATTACTCACACACAAAGACGTTAAATAGGCTTTTACATTTAAAATTACTCACTATACAGGTACAATCATGCCATGGTTTAATCCCACAAGACGCAGTTACATGTTGATGCTTTACCATCTGCATGGCCCTGGTGTCATTCTAACACAAACAACATCCGAACATACTGGCTGATTCAAAGGTAATCGTGTATGCAAGTCATTAACTTACTGACACAGGAAGTAAATACTGTCTCAAATTGGGTGCGAAGCCCGAGCTATTGTGTTTGGTATCAAACATTTCCACCTATACCTACATGGACATAATAACCGATAACAAGCGTTTGGAGCTGATTTATCAAAAACCTAGGTCACGTCCTTTAGCCAGATTAGACAGATGGTGTTTAGGCTTACAAGAATGAAGATTACACGTTTCAAGTCAAGTGTATGGAATTCGGGGTACACCACATAATTGGTTTGAAAGTTATTTGCACAATCGAAGACAATATGTAAAAATTGACTCTACTAAATCTAGCTATGAAAATATTACCTGCGGTATACCCCAAGGCTCGACTCTAGGTCCTCTTTTATTTTTACTATATG
>JAOBAY020074698.1:0-11393 GCA_025331085.2 Zoanthus sociatus | reverse complement strand
GTAGCGCCTCGTTGGCTATTTACCGTCTCATATTCAACGCGCGCTCTTGGAATAATTGTTAAATATACTTGGAAAATATAAATTTGATGGTGCATGCAAACTGAATCAACCGTACGGTAGGCTGTTCAAGTTACTGTCATTTTTATAACAAGGAATATTTAACTGGTCCAATTATATCTTTGAACGACTCATATAGAAAGAACAAAAAGAAGCGGAGTTAATTTTGTAACTCAATAACTAAAATATAACAAAGATACCAGAAAGTTGCAATAGAAGACTAATAGTTATGTATTATTACATTTTTATGTAAATATTGTTTTTCTTTTTTTATTTAAACTCGATTTTTTTTTAATAATTTTGCAAAGCTGAGGGTTTTTAATTTATTTTCTTGTCAAATGTTCCTTGTGTTCCAAGCAATAGCCGCAGAAAATTCACTTCTAATGCTCCTCCGTGAATATTTTTTTCGGTGAATGTTTTCAGGTGGCCTTTGTCGTACGTGTGAAATATTCGGCGTGGAGAAGTTAACTGTTTCAAGTCTTCGTGTCGTAGACGATCCCCAGTTCAAGTCCCTCAGCGTTACCTCGGCAAAGTGGTTAAACATTGAAGAGGTTCGACTTGTGGATCTCAAGGAATATCTGCTTTCAATGCGTCACGAAGGTTACATTCTCATTGGAGTGGAGCAGACGGCTAACAGTTGTGGCCTAGACAAGTTCCGTTTCCCTCACAAGTCAGTATTGGTTCTTGGCCATGAGAAAGAGGGAATACCGGTTGATATTATTCAGTATCTTGACGTATGTGTTGAAATACCTCAGATGGGTATAGTGCGGTCGCTCAATGTTCACGTCAGCGGTGCTCTCCTTATTTGGGAATACACAAGACAGCTATTGGCTATCCAATCAAAAATGGAGGGTCATTCAGGCTAATTGCATCCGTGGGAGTAACTTTTATTTTCAATTCCCTGTAAATTAAACATTTCAACGACAATTTTTATTTCAAGAATGCAATAGAACACATACTAGCTTTAATAGAAAATATTTGCACACATGTAATTGAGACTCGTTCTAATCGATCAGAGTTCAATTCAAGTTCATTCCTAATCGGTTTAAACCTACTCATTTCTAAACACAAGTCTTATTGATTCAACAAAGTTATAATATTTCCAGTGAGAACGCCCTCCTCTAAAGCTGTAATTAAGAAGAACTTTTCCATTCTCCTATTACTAGAAAAATGGCAGCTACTTCTCCAAATTTCAATTAATTATTAACTAAGGAAATATTTTGGCTGTACGTCAGTATTTAAACACAGTAAACAATAAACCTTACCCCAACCCTACAGTGAAACCTCGTGTTAACGAGAAACAGTAAAATGATATATTTATTGTCTTTGTAGAAAATAACAGTTTAATTTTCGTTTCACCAGTACAGATGAATTTGCATTCAATTATTTCCTTAATTATCGATTTCAATCCTATTTTACCTAAATGGCGCGGCATCTGTGTTTCCATAGAAATATATGGATAAAAAATGTAGATTATACACCGTGGCGAAAAGTAGATGTGAATGACGAATGACTCCCATGAAGTATACTACAGTCCGAAACGTCAATTTTCTGCTTTTCTTTACTATGTATAACCAAAAAAAAATTTCCAACGGCCAGTTTACCTAACGCTGGAAGCATGATTAGAATCAAGGCGCTGCATTCAGTGTATACTGGGCTGCCTGTGTTCCTGAATTTCTTTGAGTTTGAATTTACCTAGATAATTTTATTTTATTCGGTGTTATAATTTGCAAAAATTGTATAACTTTACTTGAATTTAAGTGCCATATTTATAATATAAATACCGGACGGGTATACATTTGGAAAACAGCGTCTGGCTCATTATCATTCATTAAAGGATTGATGTAAAATGCCGGCAATTGTTTTTATCAGCGAAGATAGACCCTTTGTTGTACCTTTCTGAGATAATTTTTAAAAAGCTTTTCGCGTTTTTAATTTTTCTATAATTATTTGGGATTAATGAGTTGTTAGTCAAGCTATAATTTTTAAAACCTTTAACTTTGTGAGAAGTGGGAAATTCAGCTTTGAAAGTCAACTGAGCGGTTTGATGTTTACAAGTTTTGAGAAATTTCTTGCAATCTTTGCTCAGAGGATTGACTCAATATTGTGGACTTAGCCCTCGCAGTTTTTCAATTAAAAGATATAGAAGCCCTTCATATTGAATAGGAACAACCCACTTTTAACGAACAACTTTTTCATCTTCATTTACGTCTCTGTGTAATTCTAAATTTTTAACCTTTTATGTTTGATTTTTCTTCATTTTCGAATTCGCTTTGGCAGAAATCTTTAAAAAATTTCTTTTATCGATTTTTTTACATTTGTTAGCCTAACTTTCAAAACCTATAAGTAACTAGTTTTAGTAAACCGGCATATTTTAACTTGTTCTCCAACTGCAGTGATTTGGATTGAATCATGCCGTGAAAGATCAAAAATGTTTCCGGTTTTTTAAAAGTATAATGAATAGAGTCGCGACATTACACGCTGGCTTTAACTTTAAGATACAAATTTTATTTTCTCGTGTTAAGATATTTTACACGCTTGTGCAAAATTTTTTTTTTCTTTTTTTTTCATTATATGGACAAACCTTAAGATCCGCCATATTTTACAGAAACAAGCGAAAAAAACTGGCGGGAATTCTTGTTTTAGGACGCTGGCGTACATCCGGGATATTTGGTACATAACTTTCTCATCTTCACTAGTGATGATATGCATTGCAAATACGAGTGTTCTAGTTTCGGATAAAACGTTTTCAGGGCCGTTTGAGTTACTAAAAAGCTTCAACGATCTTTAACCCAGCTCCCCCTTCCCAGCTCCCCCTTCGTCCCTCCCAAAAAAAGATCAGTTTTTTTTTCAGACTCTGCGGTTGCTGCTGTGCGCAGACAAAAAGCTTCATAGATTTATTAACCTATTCTTAAAAGAACTGCATGAATGTACTGGTGCAATCCTGCATGCATGTTTTACACCTTCGCATACACACGAATAATTGAAAAAGAAGGGCTGAATGGAGTCCAATGTATTTTTAACAGAGGGAGCGCTAGGAACGTAAAAGTAATATTGTTCTAATGCTAAGGGATTCACGCTGCAAATTTTTCTTGTGGTATCTATGACTATATTGCGAAATAGATAATAAAAAGCACGACTGTGTTGCATGTCCATGGGCATTGCAGTAACTTCGTCGTTTTTCTTTATCTATTAATGCTCCAACCTGTTGAGCATTTTTGAAACTCGAAGAAAAGGAAATATTTTCTCTTATGTTGTGTAATATCTCTCTTTGAAAGTGTTTTTAAAGACAACGTAAAGTTCTTAGTTTACTTGTCGTTCTTTCCATTATTTCGGTATCTGAGTTATATTGCAAATTAACCAACAACTCAGAAGCAAAACAAAGAATAAAATAAATAATTGTTGTAATTAAAATTTTTAGCCGAACAGAATAAATAATTGTGATAACCTTTGAAAACTTTAAATACAACTTTCAGTAATGAAATGACTCTAGATATATCATAACATTTGTTTTTGATAAACTGTTCTTTAATGACTAATCCATGTAGAGGGCCTTGCTTTAAACTTCGCAGACAAAGGCATCGCTTATTACTCTTGCGAAACAATTCTGATAATAAAATGCATGAACCTATCGCAAATGTATTGATTGTTCTATTATATTATTACGAAAGAATCCGCTTAAAATTAAGGCATAAGGTAAGGTCAGAAAAATCAGTGTAAAGTTAAAACCAAGATTCTCAAATACTTTCTTTGTTTAAAGCAGATGAATAAAAAGTGAAATTTCGTATTTTTCAAGTAAGTTATAAAAAGAAAAACACGTAAAATATTTTTATGATTAGGTTTATAATTATTCAATGTTATTATGCTGTTACTTCCGATTGGCCATTGTTAAACGTAATATATTCGTGCATCAGAAATTTTATTTTCGCCCGGTAGAACACGTGGAAGAAAATCTGGAGTGCTTCATCAGTTTAGGTAAGAGAAGTTCATTATTAACACCCCGCATACTGGATTCAATTACTCTTAGTTGTATCGATAGAGCATAAATGGCCGGTGTTATAATGTAAACTTGCAATTCGGTATTTTTCCGGCTGTTTGTCAAAAACCGGCGACTGCGTGCCGACAAAAGCAAGTAGAAACTCTAAACATATTACTTGATTTTTATTCTTTTTTTCATATCAAACTTTGTCTTTATTGGTTTATTTTTAATGAGTAACATAAAGCGGAGTTTTGGATATTCGTGTTTGTTTTCCCGGACAAAAATCGAAGGTTATGATGCAATTCAAGCGTATCCCAAGCTGTAAACTGAAGTCCATTCTTGAATGTTGCTTCTCGCTAAATGAGTGTTCTGAATGCTTTTGCCTTACAAATAATTTCCATTGGTTAAGTTAGTAGTCAGTAGTATAACTAGCTTTCTTGCTTTTTTGTGTTAAAACTTGTGAGTGAAATAAGTCTGAAATTCCCTTAGGGGACGGTTTAAGAGAACAGGCTCGTCATACAACGCTGTCCACGTGTTACAGCGATGTGGCATTTTCATAGTTGTTACTTGTAGTTTGTGTTTATAAACATAGAATTACTAGGGCTACCCTTAAAAGGTGATTTTTATCATTGATTGTATAAACTGAATGTAGTGCATTCGTATTTCTTTTTTAGAAAAGAAAGGGTTTAAAACTGAAAAATCCAAATCGCACTTCAGTGAACGGAATTTTATTCAACCAGCCTCTGTTGCATTATTTATCAATACAACGATTTCATCCACTGAGTAATGTTTTCTAAGGAAACAGTTTTAAAAGAACAATGTTATTCGTCTACCAAGCTATGCTTTTCTCTACAAGAAGCGACTACTAATATCTTGGGTTTTAAGTTGTTGAATATTCGCGAATAAAAAGCGTGCAGCCGTTTTTTTCTCTTTCAGTGATAATTTTTCATTTACCATTCGTTTTAAATATACGTCATGAGATCACATGCTTTTGTGTAACTGCAAATAAACAAAACCCATAACTTACTGGATTGTGTAAGCCCGTACATACCTATCTTGTACAAAAATACGTAGGTTAGCGTTCTCATTTGTTTTATTCTTTCAGATTCATACATGTCATAAATTTTCTAATTACTTTAGTGAGAACTATGAAGCTATATAGTAATACTAGATTGCGTTGCCCATATCATTAACTTACCACGGGACAAAAAAAATAACCGGTTTGTCGACTTTGCTAAAACCTTGCCTTTCAAAGATGTTCAGTAATTAGCATATCATAACAAAGAAAACATTTACAGAGCGATCTTTGAAAATTGTGAGATTTTGTTTTGCCCGCACGAACAAGGTAATATAGCTGTAGACACGGTTCTAGTAATGTAATGAAAAAGCTTGAAACAAAAGCGACTGTACCGAGAAATATAACGGTACCAAGAAACGGACAGAGGTTTACTTTTTCTTCGACTGGTTGATTTCATACTTCCAGACTTTAAAGATACAAAAACTTGTAGAATTAAAGTTAAAAAAAAAATAGAAAAAAAAGACTTATTTAACACATTTTCTGACCGGCTCTCATTTTAAGATAGAGTGCACATATATAAATAACGAGAATATAAGAAGTGAAATCTTGGTTCCCTCGAGAACAGTCAACACGTCTTGCTCAAGTGAATTTGCATAATCGTATAAACAAGGTGAGAAAAGCAACAATTTTTTCGATTAGATTGTGAAATACGTCTAGAATCTAAAGTAGACTTATAATTTGTATGTTTTAGTAGAACAGAAGTGACGGTTATGAAAGTCAGACACGTTAATAGTTTATTTTGAAAAAAAAAACTAACTTTATCGAAAGAATTGATGAAAAACTTCCAAATCCAGCAGTGCTCTTACGAAAGGTTGTTCTCCCAACGGTAAGATTTTTTACTTAAAATCTCGGGGTTTTTTTTTAAGAAAACTTTGCTCTGTAATAGATTATCAGTTTTGAATCTTATTGATTTGTGCAAAGCGTTAGTTTTGCTTCTACAATTGTACACGTATAGTCGTAGTATCGTGCATTGCATATTGTTTCTTTCATTTTATTCATCTTGCTCTGCTCAGTATAGTACACTCAATTCAGCTGAGATAGATCATTTTTAAAACTCAAAAATCATTAGCTTATCTAGGTTACTCCATTACACTACATAAACTGTTGTAACCGTGCTACGAACATGTACGCTCTTTTTTATAAGAATATTGAGGCTGAATTTGGCCAAATTTTAGGAATAATTTAAGACTAGTGATGAGGCTCAGGAATATGATTTTAATGTTTAAAAAACACATTACTGCTTACATGTATTGCAATTGCACTATAATCCCAAATGGAAAAGCCTTGTACAGATATAGTGCATTTGAAGCTCTTCGATACCAAGTCATTTTATAAAAACGGAAATTGCATGTCACCAACTGATCATGATTGCCGAAAGTAAGAATCGGCCAAAAAATAAAGTTAAACATACAGCCTCGGTCAGAAAATCTATATTCTTATAAAAAACGAGTGTAGTCGATTTTGGTTGCTATAAGAAAAATAGAATATCATTTTATCTCACTAAACCCTAGCTTTGTATTTTGCGAGTATTTTGAATACTTTTCAGTTTCATTTGAATTTCATTTTGGTCAGTAAAAGATGTACAGTTGGAAAGGTTTCGTAGCAGAGCTTGTACTTTAATCATAGGTACGTAGTAACTGTCTTTCCTGGGACGGAATTTAGGGCCCACGCATTTCTGTTGCCAGTTCTTAGCGCAATCACTTGCCATTATTTCTCTAAGCAATTGTTTCTCCCGAAAAATGTGACTCTCACATGACCTATGTTCACTCATTAAAAAAATAAATTTAAATTGATAGCTGTTGCCCCACCTAATCAGACGCGTAATTTGTCATCTGTTCATTTCTTGGCAACAAAATTCAATATAAGAAATATTTGCGAAAATGCTCAAGTGCTTGTGAACGCTTACAAAAATGGCGGGAAATACATAGCGCCATTTTGAGCGACTAATGCGTGAACGCAAAGACTTGTGGATATTTCTCTTATTATAAGAGTTGTTTATACCTGTAAAGCTTAAGAAGTTGGAATCAAAGATGACTAAAACGGTATACAAAACAAAGAAACTTAAATTTTCATGTTCTTCAAACAATAGGTTATTCGTATTCACTAATTCCAGTGGGCTGCTCTGATTTTAAGTGTTCAAACTAAACGTCAAGTATAGTTAAATCCATCTTTTTTTGTTTTATCAGAAGGTTTTGCCAAGGTTGACAGCTTCTCCTAAATTATCATTTATTTCGCTTCAAGCTTCCTTTTCTGTTTTGAATATTTACTCATTGAGTTGTTTAAAGGAATTTTATTTATTTTTTATTTTATTTTTTTTTTTGCATTGCCTTACTACTGTTGCGCGTTAGTCCTTTGCCTATGGTAATTGACAGTGTTTTATTTTCGTTTTGGATCTCAATTCGCATTGTCGATCACTTTCGATTTCATGCAGCGAAAAAAGGGAATGTGTTAAAAAAGTTTTTCTAAATGAGAATTTCATCAAAATTATTCAAGTGAAATTGTTAAACTTGCGTTGAAGTCAATAATTTCCTTATTTAAATTTTAGGAATGCTATTGTTCTGTCTATATTTTTGTCAGCCATTTTAACAAAGCCGGTTCTTTTTGTATTTCTTATTAGATGAACTGTTCTCTTGCAGACAGAAGATTGAACCGTCAAGGAAACAAGAAAGCGACACATTTACATAAACATTTGCTTACGCCAAAGAAGAGTTTGTCAAGTGACGAGCTAAGCGATTCAGCGTTTCTCAGCTGAATAAATTTGAATTGATTTCATTCCTCGTGTTGTGTTATTGAGTCTACGTGTCACACAACGAGACGTGTTGTCACTCAATCACAACTCACAAGGCCACGAGTTGGAAAAAAAAATACGGAGGGACTAAAAGAAAAAAAAAATTGACTTCAACTATGGGAAGTAACCACGATTCAAAAAATGTTAAAAATATCTCTTTCTGCGAAGCTGCAGTAACACTTAACTCCGATTTGGATGGCGCTGAAAATGGCGGTGTGACCGTGAAAATCTATGAGGAGAGAGACAAATGGGGCAACCAAATCGAGTTTATATTGGCCATTGTCGGCTTTGCTGTTGGTCTGGGAAATGTCTGGCGTTTTCCCTACCTTTGCCAAAAGAACGGTGGCGGTAAGTTTTAATGTTTTGGCTTCGTTGTAAATTCTGATGAATGGATTCGTAATATTAACAAAATGACTACAATGGTTTTCATTGATTCTTCTATTTGGACAGAGTGCCACGTTTGTTTTATAATTTTTCCATCTAGTTTTGCGATAGAAAGTTAATCTATACACATAGTTGTAACGAAAATTAGATTTAAATTTTGTCCTTGTTCTTTGCAGTAGTAAGAAAACATAGCTAGTCAAGTAAGGGAAAAACTTTAAAATGGCTTGGTTTTTCGAATGGCATACACTTACCAAACAAACTCTTCAAAAAGAAATATCATGCCTATCGTCCTTCATAGTAGTTTTTTTAAAATAACCTTCTTTCAGATATTTCTAAAATTAAAGTTTTATCTTTGTGTAAATGCTTTAAGCAATGTTCCATTTATTGAAAGTTGTGAAATCCATTTTCTATGCCGGCTTTATTGGTCATCCATGCATAAAAAGTTGTGTATAAAACTTTTCATTTTAAAGGGACTTCGAGCAATAAAACGGAGTCTATTGCTTAGTGACAAAAAAATAGTTCGTTTCAAAATGCAAAAAGAGTGAAAGTTTTAAAATACCTGGAAAATTTAAGACCTAGATTTTGAGCATTTTGTTATTGATAAGTTAATTAGAAATCTACCGATGCTGGTGTGTATCTTGCTATACTAAAACACACTGACACCGTCATTGGTATAAAAATGCCACTTGTCCGCTGGGCTTGAGAACTTTTAAAATAACTTAGCAAAATGTGAGAGATGAAGGTACTTTTAATTCTTTATTACGACAGTATTGGTTTCTTCTAGTAGTAGTAATGTTTTTTGGCATGATAATTCATATTTCCATTGCAAAAAACAGTCAATGAGAGTACAAATTTTGTTCAGCACAATTAAGACAAGACAAAGCCCTGGAGTAGTATGAGAGTAGCAGTATAAATATTAAGCATTCGATTTTAGGACAAACTAAACTTTTATGGAAATAGCCCATGGGTGTTGAACTCATGTAAAATGTTTACATAATGTTTATGGCCTGAAGTAAGTCATTTGTACTACATTCTACTATAATACTTTATTTGACCCTTTTCGAATAATTGGTATCGCAGGGAGTTTGTACAAGTGTTTGCCAGAAGTTTACAGTACTACAGTATCATCAAACTTTCTGCTGTGGCAGCTTGGGTTCTCTTTCCACTAAGCAACGACATATTCTGACTAGTATTTCGACACAAATACATGATGAGAGTAATTTGCATTTTGGTTTCGGATATAACAGCTCGTGACAATAGGACGCTCTATTAAATCCAGTTTTTGTAAGCTTTGCTTTAAAAGATGAGCTTATCATTCTTTTTTGTTTCTTAAAGATGTGGTTGTAAAAAACCTATGGATCAGAATATGTTTTTAGTTTGTGGAAAGATATTATTAAAGTACATCGATCCGAGCACATGGCCGGCTAGCGTTTGTTTGAACACAGGACAAATGTTTACAGATGATGTCATAGCGTGGGAGGTGCGATTATCAAAAAGGCGGGAAAACTTTAGTCACATGAGACTCTGTGAGCTCCAATGAGCATTTCGTTGCCTCGGCATTGTTGCCAGCAAACAAACTCCTTACTCCTACCAAACTCAGGAGATAGAGAATCGTTTATGAAAAGGATATAAGATACTCGTCGGAAATTTTAAATTAAACCCCTAAAAAAGGTGACCGATATTGGCGTGTCGCAAGCTTTTTTGACTTTATTAAAACACAGACAGATGATATAGCAGAAAGATTGACAGACCTTTCAACGATCCACAAGGAAGTTGGTGTGCTGTCGGTGCAATCAGCGTTTAGAGAAAAATTTAAATGAAAGCAGCTCGAAACTTGATCATGGAATTTAAGGAAGAAGTTTTGAACCTCTTTATTTAAAAAAGCAAGAATTAATAATAAGCTTATGAATATTTTTAGTCTATTATCAAATAATATAATCTTTTGACTTTTGTGTAAGCCTCCAGTTTTGTAATTACACTTTTGTTTTAAAAACAATGGACAAAAATATTTTATTATATATAGTCTTCTTTAGACATTGATGTTATAGAAAACTTTGATTATATAAATAGAGTAAATAAAACTTACTAAAATATACATATTAACATACATTTTTGTATTCCTTCGCGTAGAACTCTATCTAAAAGAGACTAAAACCCAAAATTTATCCCTAAACGAGACGTTCCTTTTATATTGGAGTCCCCCGCCCGGTCAACCAAATCGCTTTTCCAACTTCGCTTTCAGGATCATGTGTTATTATGCAATTTTATTTAAAACTGTAAGATATTGAAATGAATGCTAGTGTTGACTGTAAATTTTAGAATCGATATTCTGACAAAAAAACAATTCTAAACTTTTATTTAGCCGAATTCATACTGATAGGGATTTGAAACTCGTCTCAGACGAGAATCTCGTTGAATATGAAACTCTACTGTCCAATTACCGGTCCAAAAAGACGGGAAAGATAGTCGAGGATCCCATCTAGACAGGAATCTCGTAGTGAATTCCCACTGTTAAAACGTACATTTACTAAATACATTAGTGTTTTATTAGAATTGTCTATAGTAATATAAATTGACCGACGCCAGAACGCATTGTTGCGTAGTGCGGCAATCTAAAGTGAAAGATCACCGATTTGTGTCAACACGACAACAGTGGCATATGCGCAGCAGGTATTAAACTTTGGGGTAAAATTTCCGTATTGGGGCATGCTATTGTTTTATCATACAAACTAACCTTTACCCAGACCCTAACTTCTAAAGTAATATAGGAGATAAAACTGCATGCATAAATAAGTACGCCCCAGTAAAGAAATTATCCCAACTTTGGTACTCCTTTACTAATCAGTGGGCCATAGGAGCGTTTATCACCGTTTTCTGTAGTCTTAAGAACATAAGAGTCTCTGACTCCCCCTGGATGAGACATTAAGAAATCCCACAGGTTATATTCTCTACTTACCGACTTCGTAAGGATTGAAAGCCAAGTCAGCTTTGGTAGAAAAAATGTTACACAATAAACGCTTGATTCTGAATTAAACGACGTTCGAAATCACATAAACCTGAAAAGAGTAACATCGGAGATTTCTCCGTGGTACTTTAGGTGTATACCA
>JAOBAY020074687.1:0-11394 GCA_025331085.2 Zoanthus sociatus | reverse complement strand
CCCTCGACGGCCATGTTTCTAGGCGGTCTCGGGACCACAAAACATACTGTTTCCCTCGGTCTCAGTCAATAAGTGTTTTAAAAATATTAGCCTGCGCTGCAGACACTCTTTCACGGTTGCAAAAGGTTAAGCTGGCTGCCTCGCAGGCTACACTATATCCAATTATCTATAGTACATCATCAGTAAAAGAATATTTATTTCGCCTTAAACAAACACTTCTTTACAAAATTCTAATTCAGCTTGAACATACATTGAAGCCAAGCTATTGTTTCCAAGGAATTGCAGAATAGTATATCTGAAAGTCTTCTAAATCTTGGAAAGACACATCACGCGAGTTCTTAGAGCTTTTCTGGTCTTGTCGTAATGGTAGCAGTGGCGACATGTATGTTAGGATTTCCCAGTCTCGCTTGTTTTTAACATCTACTAACTCGTCGACAATTGCTCCTTTTACTGTTTCTCTTATAAAGATCCTCTTTGGAAACTAAGAAAAACAAAACTTCAATTAACCAATGAGTTTTCCTAGCTAACGAAAAACAAAAACAAAAAAAAGTAAAACCAGCCAACAACATGCAAGGAAGAGAAACTACTTAAACTAGTTGTATAAGTAATTTGTTGTGAAATTAGTTTAGTACTGAGAAAAGAGTCAGGCGATGAAAATTGAACTGCTGTAGAATTAATTGGAGCAAAGCGAAGCGAAACAAATGTTGAACTGGATTGTACTGAAGTGAATATATTGTTTTGTGAGTGGACTCAAAGTGAGTTGATTCTAATTGTCTATTTTGAGTAGACTGAAGTCGATTTTTACTGTTTATTAAAGAGCTATTTAATTACAGGGTTGACGACTCTCTCTGTACTCTTCTGATTCAGTTACTCGTTATTAAACGTGCCTCAGTTTATTAAAGAGCTATTTAATTACATGGTTGACGACTCTCTCTGTACCCTTCTGATTCAGTTCCTCATTAATGAGTTTGAGAATGTTTATTAAAGAGCTATTTAATTACATGGTTGACGACTCTCTCTGTACTCTTTTGATTCAGTTCCTCGTTATCAAACGTGCCTTAGGTTCAAAGGGGTTACAAAAACGTTGATATAAATTTGGTATTCTAAGAAGCTTTGTGAAACTATATTTTCCTGATAGTATGAACTAACTACTCTGAATAAGGTTTGCAGAGATTATTCAGATTGACCGGTTTCGACCGGTTTTTGTGGTCTCAACAAAACTGAAATGAACTGCTAGCTTTACCAGTTTGGCCGGTTATAAAGCTCATTTGGTTAGAGAGCTACACGGGTTCGCAGAGGTGTTTGGTACGATTACCGTTGAACGTGAGAGTTTTTTGTCAGGCATCTCTATCAAAATTGCTTGAACTGCGTCACAATTGCAGCGATCTTTCACAACGTCGCTAGTCGGCAGTTGGGAGAGTTTTACAAGACCGATTTCTTCTTGAAAGTCATGTGTGGGCATTGATAACTAGATTTAGGTCTATCTTGTGAATTGTAACTTATCGGGCGTTTAAACCTAAGTATGAAAAAGAAAACTGCTTTTCCTTTGAAGCAAATACTTCCATATGATAAGCAAATCAAGTTAGTCTAGCTAGTCATGATCAGTTTAAGTAATTTTCAAAGAATTGCTCCTAATTTGATGTTTTTTAATCATAGCTGTTTGACTTTCAAAAATTGAACGTCCTGTAAAGCATTTTCTGCATACCTCAGTTCCTCTTAAGTCACAGCTGGTCACGTTTTCAACTGGTACCGATTCCGATTCCACATTCACGTGACTTTGTGTTAAATGCCCCCTTGTTCGAATCTCTTCCCGGCATGCCATTTGCTTCTCTTGGTGAAAAAGACTGGGAACAAGAGATTCTTTTGTTGTCGCCCTAACGTCAAGTTTTGCTTTTGAATCCTTCTTTGCAGCGTTTGAACTGCAACTATATAGTTGAATGCATTGATTAAATATCTAATCATGACATTGGTTTAGATATAACATTCTTCGTGAACAGCCTCGTTCTTGACTCTATGGAAGTTAACCATCCCATACCGGGGGTCTGGATTTTAGTTTATTTCTCCTTTAGGGAAATATGTGAGTAGCAACACTTGCCTGCTGATTGGCGATGTTATGCTAATGAAGCTTGAAAAGCCTAAACAGCTGCTTATACGATCTAGCAGAGACCGTTTAGCCCCTGGTGTAATATAATCCCTGGCGTTTTGCTACACCAAAAACAGTCCATGACTGCAGGAATTCAGTTTCCCTCACCAGTATTTACAGTACTTCAGGGGTATTGTCCAATACCATTGTGGCCTTAGAGGCCCATTTCAGCGACTTCAACTTCGTACTGCTATCTCTACATAGAAGATAACGCTCAGTCTTATTATACTACTAGTATAGATATTAACGTGGCCTTGGTGCCCATATTAGTGGCTTCAAGTTAGCTACTAGCACGTTTGTACTATCTATACATAGAAGATATAGGCACTCTTACTATACTACTAGTATAGATACTAACGTGGCCTTAGTGCCCATATTAGTGGCTTCAAGTTAGCTACTAGCACACATGTGGTATCTATACATAGAAGACATGAGTAATCTAAGTATACTAGTAGTACAAATAAAAACGTGGCCATAGTACCCAGTATAGTGGCTTCTAGTTAGCTACTAAAGATATCTAGAGAGTCTACACACAGGACTATACTTAATCAATAACTTCATAAATGGAAAGAATGAAGTCAATAAACACAAAAGCAACTTACATTCAAATGCTGAGTACCAGAGCCACTACCATTTTCCCCAGACAGCCTTCCGTCAAGAGCCCAGGCATACGGGTGCTCATAGGTAATTCCTGTTGCCATGACAACATTCTGCTCCTCAGACTCTTCACTATCTATGTCAAGACCAAAATCACTTCCCCTGATTATTGCTGATTCACCATCGTCGTCAGAGTCAGAATCACTGTCAGGTAATGTGCGACGATGAACAACACTGTGCCTTAAACCAAATGATCGGCGATGTTCAGAAGCTGCTGATGGCTTGTGCTTGATTGGAGTAGAATGACCTTCATAAAAACGTGATAGACGAATTCCACGACAACGCGGCAAGGAAGACATTTCTTTACCTTTTAATCTGTAAAAAAGTACGAAAATTTTGATGAGGAGCACTAAAATACACCTGTTCAAATCATGGTTGAATTAGCATACGGAAAGGCACCATGCTCCGTACAGTAAAAAAAAATCAGAAAGTGACAAGGACACCATAAAAGTGTTGAGAACTAACAAGGCAAAAGCAAGTCCTAAATTAATATTGAGCAAGATGGAGATGTAACTTCAAATATTGAAATACAATTGGACGTGAAGGAACTCCAACTCCTTCTAAAATGCCATTTTGTTCCCCTTAAAAAAGTTTTAGTTGCCATAGGGACTATAACTCTATACTCTGATAAAACACAGTTTCGACCAATGAAGCGAGCTTTAATCAAATCTACTTAATGCATACTGACTCTTAGTATTAATATAAAATTTGGATAGTAAATGTGTTTCGTTTGGTCAACAAGTGTGTTTCATAGTGCAATGAAGCAGCAGGATGGCATGAGCTATATGATTGGTTCTCTCCACGTTGTGAGAATTTACAGTTTCATGACAGAAATATAAAGTTCTATACTTCGTTCTTCAAACATCATCTTTCTCTTTGAAAATGATGATATAATCCGTGTATCATAACCCCATATAGTGACCTCGCTCGCCATATGAGTTCTCGTGGCTCAGTGGTAGAGCATCCGATTAGTGTACAGAAGGTCATGGGTTCGATTCCCATCTGGAGCTCAGATTTTTTCTGAATCCTTTGTCTCCACATGTATTTGTATATCTTATTTGTAATAATGATTGTCCTGTTCAAAAAAAAAGTGATTTAGCAAATTCTAGTTCATTAATCTACTGAGGTCTATCTTGTTTAGCTAAGTGATAATCTAATTTTTTGCTAACTATGCCATGCTGATGAGACCCAAAAAGGCTGAACACCGCTGCTAGCAATCTGGCTTATTATTTTTATGGTGGATTTAAACCCTTTCAGTCCCAGTTGCATTCTTAAATTCTCCTAACTTGAGCTCATGCTTTTCATTTAACAAGTTTGAGAGAATTCTACTTTTAATCTTCAGTAGTTGATCAATTCTCATATTCTCATGAGGAAATGCCTTATTTTGTATATGTTATGTAAGGAGAAGTTGGGTGTTGATAACTGACTGGGACTGAAAGGGTTAAGAGGTACAGTAAATCCCACTACCAGCATGGCAATAGTGCCCATTATCGTGGTTTCAAGTTAGTTCCTAGCATCTCTGTTCATGAGCACTATCTATATTTCTCTCAGGTAAAATGTGTTATGAACTGAAACATAATGGTGGTTTTGTAATAATTTTTATAAATGAAAAACTGTTGAATAGGACCGAACATATCAAGAAATACTTGTACAATTGTATTTAAGGAGAGACCCATAAAAAGAAACCCTAGAAAAAAGTCGAAATTCAATATACTGTAGATGTTCATTTTTTGTCAATTTCTCTCAGGTAATATGTGTTATGAACTGAAACATAATACAGCCATTAATAGTGGTTTTGTAATAGGACCGAACATATCAAGATATACTTGTATTTGTATTCAAGGAGAGACCCATAAAAAGAAACCCTAGAAAAAAATCGAAACTCAATGGTAATAAAAACAAAACAAACAGGTTGTGTTTAATTGTTATTTGAAAAGTAACAACTTTAACCACTAACTTTGTTGCTGATCTTAACTTCACCCCTGGTGCATGCTGGTCAGACTCGGGAGGACCACTCACACGGATACCTTGTGAGAAAACAAAAAACACAAAATGATAAAACAATACAAGGTGATAGAAGACAAGACAAGGCAAAACAAGACATAAAGAGACATTATGATACAAGGCAAGACAAGGCACAAAAAGACATTATGATACAAGGCAAGATGAGGCACAAAGAGATAATATGATACAAGGCAAGACGAGGCACAAAGAGATAATATGATACAAGGCAAGACAAGGCACAATGAGACAATATGATACAAGGCAAGATGAGGCATAAAGAGATATTATGATACAAAGCAAGCCGAGGCACAAAAAGACATTATGATACAAGGCAAGACGAGGCACAAAGAGATAATATGATACAAGGCAAAACAAGGCATAAAGAGATATTATGATACAAAGCAAGACGAGGCACAAAAAGACATTATGATACAAGGCAAGACGAGGCACAAAGAGATAATATGATACAAGGCAAGACGAGGCACAATGAGACAATATGATATAAGGCAAGACAAGGCACAAAAAGACATTATGATACAAGGCAAGAGGAGGCACAAAGAGATAATATGATACAAGGCAAGACGAGGCACAAAGAGATAATATGATACAAGGCAAGGCAAGGCATGAAGAGATATTGTGATACAAGGCAAGACGAGGCACAAAGAGACAATACGCTACAAGGCAAGACGAGGCACAAAAAGACATTAAGATACAAGGCAAAACAAGACACAAAGAGGCATTATGATACAAGGCAAGATGAGACACAATAGATAATATGATACAAGGCAAGACGAGGCACAAAAAGACATTATGATACAAGACAAGACGAGGCCTTAAATGACTTTAAGATACAAGGCATGAAAAGTTCTCTCATAAAGAGACACTTTAATATTTTTACTTGACCAGGAAATATAAATGAATAAGTTACAGTTTTTACGATTGCTGACCTGGTGGACCCAAACGGACATTTAGAGGAAACCGTGGTAGTGGGACACTATTTGTCACACTTGATCCAGTTGAACGTATCTGGGGTTTTGCAACCCCCACCCTGACAGGTAGGATTGTCGCCTCAGCTGCTTGGATGAGTTCATATACAGATAGCCACGAGAAGGAAGACAATACTTTTCTGAAAAGGAATCAGATCATTCAAAATTAGCATGTTTGGAGCAGCTGATAATAATCCTGCCTTCCACAAGTTCCCAATTCGAACCTTGGCTAAGCCCTCAGAGACTTCTGTGTTTATGTGTGTCTGTCTGTCATGCAAAAGCTCTCTGTCCATTTCAAAGTGGTAAAGATGGTGTCTCCAGTTAGTAGCCTTTGACTAGCTAAAAATGACTTGACACCTAAATTTAACGTCATTATTATTATTTATGCATGACTTGTCTATACATTAGGTAGATTTATGTAGCTGAAATTAGGAAAGAACTGCAAAGACTGAGAAAGATTGTAAAAGTATCCAACTCCACAGACTTGAAAAGACATCAATCAAGCAAGAAAAGCTGAAATTGACCTTAACTTTTTCGATAACTGTCAATTTTAAATCTATTATATTATTTTATCCTATTCCTTAAAAATAAAATCAATCAAAGGCCTGGTAAACTGTTGCATATTCTGCGGTATCTAACAGGTAGTATCCAATGGGTGGCATTCCACCTGGCTTTCCTGCCATTACTTGTGAGAGACAATCGAAATGGTGCCAAAACTGTTTGCATACGTTTCTGAGATGGCGCCAAAGCTATCAGTAAACATTGTGAGAGCTTAGTCAGCACTTTTAGTTTAGTTTTAGTTCTTTGTCCTCCATGCAAGAATAAATTAGTTGTATTTTTAAGGCACGGTATAAATTAGTTATGCAATGGTTTCTCATGGGATACCCTGGAAATGCCACTTGTCACTTGTATTTTCTTCCTATACACACTTGCCTAAAGGCTCGTGTGAATACGGAAAATACAAGTGACAAATGGCATATTCCACTCGAAACCATTGCATAACTACTATACATTCTTTACTATAAGTGCATGCTCACCTGGTTTTTCTTCTGAATGCAGCACTGTCACTCTGGGTCGATCTCGAAGATACACCTCCGGTACTTCCGCCAACACGAGTTCTTAGATCAACGTATGACAGATTGCTCTTACTAAGATGGACGGACATCTGCCTCACTACAGATCTCAAGAATTTTAGACCAACTAAAAAAGGAACAGTAGCACTTGAAACACAAGCAGTGGGTGTCTCACTGTTGAGAATTGTTTGTAAGAACAAATCTGTTGAATACTTGTTCATTTCACCTATTATTGTCTCAACAAAACTTAGAAGTACCGATTCATCCGGGTGAATAAGTAAAGACTGTACTAAGGTGTCTAAATTGCATGTCTCTCCAGAATCGATGGACTTTATATCGGACTCTAAGCCGTCAGAGGTGGAAGCTTTGAATGGCCAATCCCCAAGAACACTTGCTACAATAGCAGGCCAGTTATTGGTCAACTGAATCAACACGGGAAGATGGTTAGTGTCTTTGCTAATGCTCAACTCATTTACTACAGAAGGAAAGGTAATAAGATCTTCTGATTCAGATATTTTCTGCTCATTACTTTTTGATTCTATCTTTTCGGTCTCATCCCTGACTTGTGTGTTATCAGGTGGCAATGCTCCCTGTTCCATGGCTGACAATGTCTCAACCAAATTCTTAACAATGTCACCCAGCTGGGCCAGCGAATTTTCTTCTATTCTCTTGATCGCCACAGTCTCCTGTAAAATAAACTTTTGTAAGACTGAAGGATTTACTCTGTTTAAACATCAGATGAACCAATTTAACACTACAAAAACAAACTAGAGATAAGCGTTGTTTTATGGGTCACTAGCTATAGACTCATTAAAGGTTTAGCTAACCTGCGATGGATTAGTGTCCCGTCCAGGGAAAGTCAAAGACTCCCATCCACTTAACACTACAGAAACTAGAGATAAGCGTTGTTTTATGGGTCACTAGCAATAGGCTCATGAAATCTTTAGCTAACCTGTGATGGATTAGTGTTCCATCCAGGGGAAGTCAAAGACTCTCATCCACTTAACACTACAGAAACTAGAAATAAGCACTGTTTCATGGGTCACTAGCTATAGGCTCATTAAAGGTTTAGCTAACCTGTGATGGATTAGTGTCCCATCCAGGAGAAGTCAAAGACTCTCATCCTTCTAACACTACAGAAACCAGAGATAAGCGTTGTTCCATGGGTCACTAGCTAGAGGCTCGTGAAAGCTTTAACTTAGCTGTGAGGGATCAGTGTCCCGTCTAGGGGGAGTCAGAGACTCTCATCCTTTTAACATTACAGAAACCAGAGATAAGCGTTGTTCTATGGATCACTAGCTATAGGCTCATGAAAGCTTTAGCTAACCTGTGAGGGATTAGTGTTCCACCCAGGGAGAGTCAAAGACTCTCATCTGAATAACACTACAGAAATAGGAGAGAAGCGTTGGCTCCATAAGCCGCTTTGCTCGTAAAGGATTTAGCTAGCTTTAGCTCCCCATATTTGTGTTTCTTTGAAAAGTTTCTAGTCACCTTACAGCACTGCAAATGCTACCAATCCTACCTCATTCTGCATGTTGTGAATGCTGTTGCTGTATTTGGCTAGTCGACTTTTCTGTTGGGCAGTTTGTTTAATCCATCGGTGGTTGTTTATCAAAAAAGCAAGCACTGTTTCATTCTCTTTGTTGGCAGAGATGGCAAGCTGATAAAACAACCAGTTTTAGAAAGTTTTGTCATACTATGGAAGTTTTTACCACTTTGTTATAAGTTAGGAAGAAAGAAAGTGCTCACCAAGTTAAAAAAGCTCGAAAAAAAATTTTGAGTCACTGATGGAAATCAAACCCACAACTTTCTGATTACCAGTCGGACGCTCTACCCACTGAGCCACAGAAACTCACATGGGGAGTCAAGTCATTGGTTAGGTTCTTGGGAATAGACAAGAGCTGAAATCGGGAATAGACAAGAACTTAAATAGAGACTTAACTCCCAATGTGAGTCTCTGTAGCTCAGCGGGTAGAGCGTCTGACCGGTAATCAGAAGGTTGCGGGTTCGATTCCTGTCAGTGATTCAGAATTTTTTCAATGTACTTAAGCTCCTTTCAAACGGTGGATGATAGTTCGTGATAGTTTGGGGTTGAAAACTATTATCAACTATCACTGACTATCATGCATGCATGCGTTCAAACGAGCCATGATAGTTGACTATAGTCCAAAATAAATCACGCAATCACTCAAGCAGTTGCTAGTGCTGCTGACTGAAAAACTATCATCGACTCTCATCGTGCGTTCAAACGATAAAAACTATCATCCACTATCATGTCAAATTTGAACATGTTCAAACTCAATGATAGTCGTAAGCTATTCCCATGAAGTCCATTGGTTTTAGAACTCTTTGAATATACTTTTAAAAATAAAGCACCTCTGCGACAATGGTAGATTTAAGAAGTATAAATGACACTGCTATACCGATGTAGTCACAAATTAATTTCAACATAGTTATCTAGCCACTCATTTTGTTTTAAAAAGCACTATTAACAACCGATGTATTGCAATCATTAACATCTGGTTGTTGTATATTATTACTCAATGTTTGCCACAATGATTGAGGAAGGATGAAAGAATGCAGCTGTTAGGCTTTTGAAGAAACACGGTTTCCCGATAGAAGGAAATTTGAACGTGTAGCATTAAAGATTTTTATTTAAGAAATAAAGTCCTCGCCTTTTTTGAGAGTTGATTAGAGAAAACCCGAGAAGCAAGTTTTTTACCTGCTCGAAAGTTCTCAAAAACTTTGCCAAGGTTAACAAAGCGTCTTTGTATTCGTTCATATAACTGTAAATTCTCACAACTTTGACACAGCCAATCATATTACCTACATTTTGGTGAAAACATATGCACTTGTCGATCAATCAAAACGCACGTACTATCGAAACTATAAATTTCATCAAGTTATACATATGAAAGGATTAATTCCTTCATTGAACCAATTAAAAGTTACATATTAAAAAAATCGTTTATGACTGAAGTAATTTGATGGAGAACTTTCATCGAGTTTTAAGCAAACGCTCTGATCCTACACTGGGAAATTCCCTAATTACGCATCAGAAAATGCGACCCCCCTAATCGCTGCCCCATTCCCCCTCCCCTCTCTTTCACTTGCTCCTCTCCCCTCCCCTCCTCGTCCCGTCCTTCCCGCTACACGTTCCCTCGTAATTTTGTTAGATGCGTTTTGCAATGACTAAATAATACTCTTTAATTATTGTTAATGTAAAGAGACTGATAACACTTGAAAAGACGAAAAACACCTTTAAAAAATAATATTCCCTTTTTCAATGTAAAATATCGTTAGCACATTTACTGGATATACTTTCACGTAGGTGCAGCCTCCAACAAGACGGATGACTATCCGTACAGCTGGTCCATTCCCCCATACCACCCAGCAACGCAACGATACAAAAACGCCAAGGTAAACGTTGGAGACATGGACAACATCTTTTATTTCTGTTATAAAATGATTATTTTCAGTCTTAAAGAAAAAGACGACATACAAAGCGCGAACTGTAAACTCTCACAATTCGGAGACAGTCAACCATGTATGTTACTCACGTCATTTTCGTGTTTCATAGCGCTACGAAAGCACACTTGTAGACCAATCAAAACGTTCGTACTATCTAGTTCATTTTATAATCTCTGTTAGTTCATGTATATTCATGCCACTGAGAAGCATTTTGTATGTATGATAACGTTGTAAATCTTTGAACATTGATCCCTTCACTTTGTAGGTATGTAAAAACGTCGATGGGTCTTTACACATGAACATTGTTTGTCCTGTAGATGTAAGCTCTCAGCCAGGGGGGACATTGCCAGACATAGAAAGCACAGAGCATGCGCTAAAGATGATGAAGAACTTTTCTGCTGCAGCTGATAATGGCAAACCATTTTTCCTTGCTGTCGGATATCACAAGCCTCACATTCCTTTGAAATACCCCAAGGAGTTCTTGGATTTGTACCCTCTCGAGAATGTACCCCTTCCCCCTGGTTAGTATGGGCGGGTGTGTTTGGCAAAGTTGGTAAGATCGCTGCCTTCCGACCACAGCGTCCCCGGTTCGATCCCGGCTCTGTCGATATTCAGATATTTGTGCGATCTTCTTTTCCGCCTAAGCTAACTCAGCTTTCCATCCTCCCGGGGAAGGTAAATTATTACCAGCGTCTGCTGAGAGCTAACCTGCGATGGATTATTTTCTCGTTCAGGGAAAGTTAAAGACTCTCATGCAATCAACATTACAGAAACCGGAAATAAGCGACAGCTCCATGGGCCACTTGTTTTTTAAAGGATTTACCATTAAGCAAGTAAGTAGTTTATTTTATGAGGTATAAAACTTCTCAAAAATTTATTATCAAGTTATATATTACTTAGTGGTTTACCACTTTAAACATTTAGATAGCTACAATTAAAAACGTTAGTTTCCTGCTCCGGAAGCATAATAAAAGTTAAAACAATTTTTTCAAACTCGGAGCTAAAAGTTAAAACTTATGAAATATTTCGTCCGTTTGTTCGACCGGACTTCATCAGTCAA
>JAOBAY020074677.1:0-11394 GCA_025331085.2 Zoanthus sociatus | reverse complement strand
GCCATTGCGAGACAAGTTGCAAAGGAGGTGTTACACGGCGCAATGGCTCTGCAACTTGAATTTTGTAACTAAAATCATTGCGAAAAGTAGAACAGGATTCTACTTTGGGCAATGATGTCTGCAACTTGTCTCACAACGATTTTAGCCATTGCACGGGTTGTTACACACTGCAATGGCTCATGCAACTCGTTTTACAATGGTGTTGAGAGGCAAGTTGCACGAAGAATTACCTCGTGTAACATCAGCTTAAAACTGAGTGGACTAAAATCATACCTTGAACTTTTAACTTTTAAAATCTCTTGGTAATATCACTATCCATGCACCTAACAACTACACCGATAAACAATAATTTGTCACTTCAGGCAATACTAATTAATATTTGAAATAATTTACTAGTTTTTTTTTGTATGACCCTGTGTTCAATGCATATTAACCCACAAGCTTCTGAAAATTTTTTAAGGTTTTTATTCGAGTTTCAAAACAGTTGAATTAAAATAATGAAGCACTGGATTAAAACTTATCAGGAAAGGAGCAATCCCTGTGGCCATATATAGTTTACCTTTCATTTCATGTAGCAAACACCGATGTTTCTTAAAACCTATGAGTGAAAAAACTTGAATTTAACTATAAAACCGCCTGCTTTACTTTTTTTTATTAAGTTGTCAGTATTTACAATTCCATGACACACTCTTGACAGATTCTTTAAGCAAAAATAATCTGAAATAATTTGAAGAATGGACTTCACATGAAAATCTATGCAAATGATTTTCATTTGTGAAAAAAAGAACTAAATGTGCCTGCAATAAAATATCTTATAATCTTTTTAATGTTTACTGTTAGTGATTTTCAGTTCAACATGCACGACTCATAAGTAGGGACCATGTATTTGATGTTTATGAATGCATCTGCACCTCCACCGCGCTCAAAAGCCTCCAGCGTTTCTTGTATCAAGTCACCCATATTTTCCCTTCGCTGCTGGCTGTAGTCGATGCCATCCCCTGAATTAAGATTTTTATTCTTGAATATATTTAATATGGGAAGAATTTGCCGATAGTAGGGGACGATTGCTTCACCCACATATTCTGCAGAAACAACAAGATGTTGTAGTGCTTTCAGAGTGGTGCAAACAACTTTGTGATTTCTTGTGTTTAACGCTTTTTTGATCGGGATGATAAGTTGAGGAATAACTGCCAGGATTTTGCTGCCTCCGTGTTCCAACATGTCGTGTACTCCTTGCCTGGCAAAAAACTCGTAAGGATGCGTTGTTTCCGACAATCCCTCGAAAAAAAGAGGCAAGTAGTGGTGGTAATCTAGTTTCTCGATTTCAACTTTCCAGGCAATCTTGTTGCCCTTCGTATCATGCTCCAAAGCTATCGGAAAATCGCCTCTTTCGTAACATTTCTTGAATTTTGTTGGTTCGGCTGGTCTTTCTTTAAAAGCGCCAGCGGGTGGTGGTCCTTCAACCTACGGCAAAGAATACATTTTAACATAAGTAAAAAGATAAAATTTTCTCCCGTTAGTCAACACTCTAAGCGGTTCCTCCAAGGAAGAAAGGCAACTAACATGCGAAATATTAGGAAATAACATCAAGTTTACCTCAACATTTTTCAATCTCGCTTTTGTTGAAAAAGCTGCTGCTGTACTCGTCTTCTTTGTGGGAGAAATTTGAGTTTGATTCCTCTGTTGAACAACTGAAGTCATGTTCAGTTTCTTTTCCTTCCCGTTGCCTCGCGAATGCTGCTAGACCACAAACAAACCGAAGTATTGAGTATCTCTGTTGTCATGGAGATTGCGAGATAAATAGGTCTCTTTTCCATATTTGGTTGGTTATTTTATAACGATGTGAGCTCTAAAGTACAAGGTACCATATTTGATTAAAATTATGTGCGATTAAAAAATGGCGTCTCCTGCACTTCCTGTGACTTTGAAGTCAGTGCAACCTTATATAAAAACTGCTCAAGAATACGAAAAGAGGGACCCAGTATTAGCTTACTATTGTGAGTAGCCTTACAAAAAATTTTTCGTGTGGATTTTCTCAGTAAAGGTTCTTATGCCTTAATAAGTTTAATGCAAGAAGTTTCTTGAGGTGCATCACAGTGATCACAGTGCATCAATTCAACAATACGTTGTTTTGTACGAATTTTTATACTCGTAACATTATAAAGCTGCTTGATGCATGTAAACGCTGCAGTCAATTATATATTTGTTTCCAATAAAAAGATAACAAGTCAAATTTTCAGTTTTTTTAGGTAAAATTGCTGTATGATCGTTCAGACTTGGCCAGTGGTGGCAAAACATCACTTTTTTGGGCTTTGTGTTGAGTAGACATGCATCTAAAACCAAGTTAATAAATGTTTTTTTGAGCGAAATATTTCGTAATTGATGCCTTGGGCATTATATTTTGAGTCGTTTTGTTGCTCTAATAATACAGGAATTTAGGTATTTTTGTTATCTTATCATGTCTGTCTTTGTCATTTGAAAAATAATATTTTTGTATCATGTTTAGGGTTAGTCAGATCCAAACAGGTCGTTACAATCGGTGGATCCCCAAAATGGACCCCTAAAAATTTAATTGAAATAATATGTGATTGAAAACGTTCAATTACCGAATTCAATAAAGCATGTATTGAGCTGAGTGGACAATTCCAGACCTTCCAACTGTCACGGTTTGGCCGTGAGACTCACGGTTTCAGATCCCATCTCACGGTCTAACCTCCAAATCTCACGATTTTCCTCAAAGAATTACAATCTTAATGAAATACAACCCAAAATCAAACTTGAGTTACTTTATCCTCGTTTCTGCCTCATTTTAAACACTACAGATCTGTCACTTTGTGTTTTGATTTCCAGTTTGACGTTTTTACATGAAGTAATGTAAAGATTAAAAGTTGTACAAAAAGCACATGTTCAACATGGCGGAACGAGACAATGATCTAGAATGCATCTCAACTAGTCCTAAAAGACTGTTTGAACATTTCTAATATTGTTAGCGTTAAGTGTTGTCAGTAGAATTATTTGTTTTCAAACACTTTATAAACCTCAAGGTTTGGGACCTACATCTCAAGGTTTTTTCCGGTCAATTTTTGAGATCTCAAGGTTTTGGGGTTGCAAAGGTTGGAAGGTCTGCAATTCTGTAAAAAAATTCATAACTTCACTAATACTTGATAAAATAGAAATGATTCAAACATATTTAAAAATCGTAATATTATACATTTTTTAAGGATTTATTTTGCATCTTCAATATTGCTAACAAATAATATTTCTGTCAAAAAGAATATAAAATCTGATTTGTTCATTATTATTATTATTATTATTATTATATTACTCGACGTGTAACGATTCAAGTAGTCAGTTGTTTATTGCCTATACGTAGTGAGATTTTACAACTGTATAGATAAGAAAATAAAGTTTCCATTATTATTATTATTATTATTATCATGATTGTGAAAAAAGAAGTTTAATGCTCAGGTCGTACAACCCTCATGCAGATAATGCAGAAAATAGCTAGTTATAGCTTTTCAAACATTTAAGTTTTATAAGTTTGTAGCTCAATACAGATAGCCCCAGACCTCCCTAGTTAGCAAGTATTCTTCTAAACATATTTGCAGCCTTAAACAGAGCTCGACACTAACTTTTCAACTTACTAGTCTACTGGCAAGCTTCAATTTTGATGCTACTAGCCACACATTTTCTTTTACTAGCCATTTGTTGAAATTCTGAGTATACTATGTCTTCCTTGATAAAGATAGAAGCTTTCATTTTGTGGCTAGTGTAAATAGAAATTCTACTAGCCAAAACTGAATTTCTACTAGTCTGTGGCTAGTTGGCTACCGTTAGTGTCGAGCCCTGCATAGAATGATAAAAATTGCGTTATTCTATGAGGTACTCTGACTACTAGCTATAGGAAAATGCACTGAACATTAAGAAACAACCATTAGTGTGGTTAATTTGTGTAATCATGGTTATAATTATATTCCCTATGGACTTCAGTTACATGTTTAGAATAAATTATTCTTTTTTGCTCATAAATAGAATGCTGTGTTTCTACAAAAAAACAGTGGTCGCAATTTTGCGACCAATCTTCATCTCTTACAGATAATAAATAAAACAAAAATTATCTGCCAGAAGTCGCTACCTTACCACTACTTTTCAACTTTTTTTTAAATTTAGCTACTAAAATTTTGCAACCAGTCGCAAAAATGCAACCATGAAATGTTCTTAATTTCGAGCCCTGTATTGTGACATTTCGGGCTGGAGTCCTTTGTTGCAGTGAATAGCGTAATTCCGTTGGCATTCAATCCTGACCAATGAAAGACTCCATTCCAAAACATAAAATCAAAAAACCCCAATTAGCAGGAAGTTCTTAAAAGTTGTAAAAGTACAGATTTGATTGTCTCACAGGGTGTCCAGTGTCCTATTTTTCCCTATTTTCTGAAAAATTCCTACATTTTCCTATTTTCTCCTATTGTTCACTGAAATTCCTATTTTTTCTATTTTTCAGCAGTTTTTTTCGACTTTCATATTTTTTTATCTCAAAAGTTAAAAGAGGCATCCGAAATAAGCAGAGTCAGTTGATCGTGGGTAAAAGTCATAGTTGCCAGTGGTGATTGATCTGTTTTCCTTCTGTTCTCAAAATAAGTCTTTTCAATCCGTATAATGTGTGTTTTTTGTGGTTTTTTTGGTTCTTGCAAAAACTAATTCGTGTTTGTTTGTAAATATTGTAATTTGAATGCGTGATGTAATCTACACTCTACACTGGGCCTTTTGCATGTTTTATTTTTTGGTATAGTAAAACTGCAGACATGAACAAAGTCATTCCATCTTGGAAATGTTTTAGTCAGGGAAAATGTTTAAAAGGGAGTATCTGATTTGTTCAGCCTTCGTTAAGACATGGGATTGGGAAATTATTTTTGATTTTGGCATTGAACAAGAGTGAGTCAGTAAATAAATTATGTTATGGGTGTAATTCTTTAAAAGCAAAGAAAAGTTTATAACGACTTTACTTCTGTCTCTTATAAATCTACCAGCAACTGCAGTCGAACTTAGGAGGATGTTATTGAGACATTGGACAGCAACACACAGAAGTTCGTTGGCTAAGCATTGGCCCTGCCAGGATCTGTCATTTTATCAAGGATCTTGAGAAAGATAACACAAGGAAACCGAAGAGCATCAACGGAGAATATCCCTGTTACCAAGAAATGAGGAAATCTGTATGTTTGGCACACTCAATGTACAAGGCAAGATTAGACCAAGAGAAGAAAGAGAAGGAGAAAAGGCTAGAAGGAACTAAGAGAAAGAAAGGGGAAGAAGAAAGACTGAAAAAAGGGAAGAAGTTGTTGAAGTCCAGGGATTCTTCGGCAATGAAAGAGGTGGCTATTTTAAGGGGACAAGATGAAAGCGAGAGAAGATGTAGAAGCTTCGGATGAGTTACTGAGTGACGAAACCTCCAAACTCCATGATGCTCTTTCAGCGTTAACTGTGAATAGGCAGAGTGTTAGTGTTGCAACTATGATGCTTGACACTGCAAGAAACAAGTGAGAACAGGCAATGCAGCAGTTAAAGGCCGTGGGTGAGAAGTGGAAGTCTTTGGACACAAAAACACACATGCTTCTTCAAAAGGCAACTCCCTAAGCACAGCTACTGGCAAAAAATCTAAGAAATTGAGTCTACTGTAAGAGTTGTCACTCTTATCATGGATGATGTTAAATCTGTATAGTTGAAGTTGTGACTTGTTTTCTGAGATCTATGTTTTGTTGATGCACATGCATGGATTGATATGCAGTATATAAAGATTCATAGATTTTCATAGCTGCTCATTGATATAGGAACAGAACATTTTACGGATTTAAGCAGTGTGCATGAAAATGAGCTACAAATGCTGTTTTCGCATCATTATAATTCAGTGGATGTTTTAGGATATTTTCTCCTATTTTGAAGAGAAAGTTCCTATTTTTCCTATTTTTCAGCATTTTCATTCCAAGTTATTTGGCACTTGACACCCTCGTCTGATCTACGAGTGTTCATCTGTGACAATATATTCTATTGTATTTTTATTATGAATTAAAACCTTATGCTGTAACTTGAATTTTAATCCTTGAAAATTAAGTCAGGATGACTTTGAAGCAACGGTTCGTAGCGTTAATCTTTATCATAAATGTTTTTAAAAATCTCTATTATTAATAAATCATTTGTCTCATGATAAATAGTCACTTAAGATGAAAGATCGTGATGTTTTAACTGCCTTTGCAGGTCTTCATCAGGCGAATTATCACGAGACAAATGATTACTGTATTTATTTTTGTTATATGTTGTATTTTTACTGCAATGATAAACTTTCTTTATAATACTTTAGCTTTGTTGACCACACAGTATCAGTTGAACAATAGCAAATTTGATAATAAACCTTTAATTTTGCATCTGTTATTCCTGATAGAAATCATTTTGAAATACACTGTAATGAATTTTCTTATTGTTACATTTGCTTTAACATCAAGTTCCTCTTTACAGGTTAATTCTGTCAGCTGTCATACAAACTGGAAAGTCTCACTTTTTCTTTCCCATGACGAGAACAATGAAGACATACTTAAAGGAGTAAGAAACGACGATTATATTTTTTTTAACAATTATTCTGTTTTACTCTATTTCATCTTTTCTTCATTAATCGAAAATCGTTCCATGCCCTAACATCAGCCCATCTGATTAGGTGAAAAAAGGTGCAGGATCTTGATAAGAAATTATGGTGGTCGAAAACCTGACTGTCATGGATGATTGTGAGGATTGTGCACACAGTATATATACCATAGTAATTGTATTTCTATTGTATATAAAAAATGTTGACCTTGAGCTTGCTTTACATAGTCGAATGATCAAAAACAGTAGGGTAGCCTGAGCATTATACAGTATTTTTGCTTCTTAAGTTTATGCAAAGGAGTAGTTTTTGCAGTTTTAGCAAAAACTATAGATGAAATCATAAACTATATAACTGCAACGTTCTAAAGTAAAGTCTAAAAGTGTGTTAAATCCCTTTGGCAATCATTTCAGTTGTGCAAGTTTTTATAATTTCTTTATATGCTTCTTGTTGTCTTCAAGGGTGACGTGGTGAGAATGTTCCATGCAGAACAAGAGAAGTTTCTGACTGGAGATGAATACAAGAAAACATCTTACGTGTTCTTGCGAACAACAGCCAGACAGACTGCAACGTCAGCTACAAGCTCCAAAGCATTATGGGAAGTTGAGGTAGAATGTTGCGAATGTTGGTAGAGTAGCATACTAAATTAAGCAGAACTTGTCTGGGTTACCTGTGGTCAGTCAAACCAAGATAATTTTTTAGAACCTTTTTTCTGTTTTATTTGCTCTTTGTCCACGTTTCTCCATGGAAATTGGTAATCAGTGATTATGTTCTTTGATCTTCGTTTATTTCTGTTTAGAAGTGTTCCACTCAGCCTTTTTTATAGGATTGTGCTTTCTAAAGTTTATGCCAAAATTCAGAAAAGTCAGCTAACTTTGAAGAACATTAAGAATAATCTTGAGCAAGAACATTTTATTCTGAGTGCTTCAAAACGAGTAAAAATGTCAGGCCACTGCTTCCTCGCAAAGCTGTTAAAATGTTGTACTAAAACTACATGAAATTAGTAACTTCTACAACTAAAGGTTTGGTTCCTGCCCTGGAAACTAAAATAAAATTATTATAATTGTAAAAGTTTCAAAGGAAAACCACAAAACAAAGATGTCGGTCTCGCTAACAAAATTAATCTTGAAGAAACCATCTATCATAAAATCATGTAAACTTGAACCAAAAAATTGAGGATACTTTAATTGCCATCTCTGAAGATGGATTTAAAAATCACCGGGAGCGAGATTGTGGGGCTAAATTATTTTCTTGACAATTTTGTCATTGGAAGATTTGGACGTTTTGGTAAATCTTTGGAAATGGCCAAATGATCGTCAAAATCCCTGCTCTCCCCATACGATAAACATCTCATGCCTGTAACTGAGAAAAAAGTTGACAGGTGTATTTTGGAATCTTGTCATAGCAACAACTAACAACGCTGGTAATAATTCTAAACCGTTACCTTATTAGAATTTTATTAATTCCTTAGAGCTCTGTCTCTAGTTATTTTACTGTAGTACATAACAGGTGCGTAGCCAGTATTTTTTCAGAGATACGCACAAATTGACAAGATTACTAAGTGGTTTTTGGCAGATAAACCCTTTAGTAACAATTTAATGAACTGTATCTGTTACGCTTAATGGAAATTTACAAAGGTTCTTCACGGACGTGCTAGCGACGTACGACATTGATGCCAAATCCGGCGAACAGCTTGCCTGCTTATTTAACATAAGGATAATCACACTTGGACATGCAACTCGGCACTTTTACACCTATTCCTTAAAGATTTTCCTGCTTCCAATCAAATTCTTTTTACTCAAAATTTGTGAGGTATGCACGTGCGTATTTGCGCACAGGTAGCTACGCGCCTGCATATTCTAATTTGTTTTTCACACATTGTTTAGTTTTGCTTTTAGATTTTTCACTTATGTTCATTAAAGGCTACAGTCTGGTTGCCGAAAGCAAACCAAGTTTTGATATTTTTACCCAGATAATGTTTTAAAAGTATTTTATAATTATTATATATGTGTAACCCGAGCTATTTGTCCATTTTTAAAGGTATATTTTGATCAATAATTTATGCTGTCAGTTTTGAAAATTGCTTGACTTTGCAAAACTGTCTGCATGTATTAGTTAATGCCAAAAACTGCATCCATATATGTCTAGCTGGATAGGTAGATCTTAATTATCCTTTTCCATGAGTCAGGTTGGTGTAGTGCTCATCAGTCGTGCCTCCTAACTCTATGACCCGGGATCGAGTCCTGGGCTTCGCATGTGGGCTGAGATTTGTCAATCTCAATCTGACTCCGAGGGTTTTTCTCCGGGTACTCCAGGTTTCCTCCCTCTGCAGCAAATTCGACTTTCACGCCAAGATCCGAGCCGTCAAGCGATTAAACATTAGCCTCTGGCTAGGAAGAATGGGCAACCACTTCCTTCGCAATTAACGACGTAAAACATATAAAAGTATGTATTTAATTGACTCATAAAAAAAGACTTTTCTGTTACTATACGGAGCATGGTTTAGGTTGTTTTACGTTATAAAGGCAGTTTCGGAAATACTTTTAAAAGCAAAATCTAAACCGATTTATTGTCGACGTTAATTTTTAAAATCTGCTTCACTAGCAGAATGAAACATAAAACATAGGAGATGAGTTTTAAAACTTTAGAAAGCTTGTCAAGAAGACAAAATATTTGATACACTCATGATTTTACAAAATAATGCAAAGTCCGCCAGTACAACTAACATATAGAGCAGTCTAAAGGGTGCTCCGTACAGTAAAAAGCACTTCGGAAATGCATGAAGAGGACGCTAAAAAAGCAGGAAGAAAATTTAAGACACGAGAAATCGAGACGTGTCTATGCCACTTCCAGCGTGCTTTATTACTGCATAAAGCACGATTTAAGCTGTTCTATACAATAACTTAAAGGATTCAAAGTTCCCGACATCATTTAAAACCGTAAAAGGACTATTAAAATCTTTCTTTAGATAATTGCGCCAGATCGTTAGGTAAACTTAACAAGCTAAATCTTTTACAAGCCAAATGGTTCATGGAGCCGGCGCTTAACACCAGATTCTGTTAAGCAGATGAAAGTCTTTGACTCCTCCTGGATGGGGCATTAATCTATAGCCTTGCCAACAGACACTGGTACTCATTTACCTACCCCGGAAGGATGGAAAGCTGAGTTAGCTTTAGGCGAGAAAGAAGGTCCGACAAATGTTCAAATCTCGGCAGAGCCGGGGATCGAAATGGGGATATCGTGCCTCGAGGGCCTACCAACTGCGCCAATCATGCATCTCCACCCAAAGTTAAAATAAATTAGAAAACTGTAATAAATTCTCACCATTATTTTTATTTCTCTGGAATACTTCTCAATAATTTTCTTGCAATCAGTAGCAGTGAGTTTCGATGTGTTCAGGGTGAGATACTGGAAGATACAAAACAAAATATTTAGTATATAACTTCGCGTTGCCTCGAGGTTTTCATACGATACACTAGCACATTAATAAATATTTCATTACATGGTTTAAAAAGTACGAACATGAAAATTATTTTGACGAAACACACACAAACTTTGTTGTAAAAATGTTTCAGTAGATATTTACTTGTCTTTTTCAATGCGAATATGGCCGAATTAAGTTGAAAATTTAAACAGAGTGATTACAAAAGTTTTAAATTTACTTGTTAACATACGACTGTGATATGTCTTTCCTTTCATTCCCTTCATTCTTGGCTATCATATAAGATGTTGGCAATTGTACCGCTCGTATGCGATACCCGATTCGACACTTTCTACCGATACGACTATGAAGGATGAAGGAAAGCAAACTATAGTAAATGCGTTAAGATTAAAAAAAAATCCCCTTTCTTTGCGTTGGGCGCACGTAGTTGGCGCAGTTTATGGTAAGATCTCCACCTTCTGACCAGAAGGTTCTCGATTCCATCCTCCAACGAGATTTGAGCATTTGAGAAACCTTCCTTTCTTCCTAAACTAACTCAGCTTTCCATCATTCCGGGGTAGGTAAATGTGTACCAGCGTCTGCTGGGAGCTAACCTGCGATGGATTAGTGTCCTGTCCAGGGGGAGTCAAAGACTCTCATTCGCTTAACACTATGTACAGAAACTGAAGATAAGTCCGGCTCCATGGGTCAACTAACTCCCGAATAATTTATATTAGCTTAACTTTTTGGGTTACGACTAACCTTCCAATGAATCTTTTCACAGCTATGGCAATCGTGAACAACTGGCAAACCTAGCTTCACCTTCTTCACCGAATGTTGATCTGTAAAGTAAGTTTGTATTTTGATTGAAATTGCTTTTAACGCTTAAATAAAATCTAAAAACAATAACAAAGAAGATGCACCAAGAACTATTTTATCAAGATTCTACTCAGGAACTGCTCAAACAATTAAACCTAACGCTGAAGAATTGGTGGGTTGGGAAGATTTTGTGACGCAACGTAATGGTAAAAGGGCGGGGTTGTTATGATATTACTATATTCGTGATGTGACGTCAAAAATTAAAAAGGGTTCAAATTTGAAATTAAAAAGAAACAAACTTAGAACGCATGAGCTCACAATCCCCTTTTACAAAATTAATCCTGCCAGTCATTTATTCAAAAATCTAAACAGAAATTGCGTTGAAATCAAATTCTATAGATCCATTATCATGGTTGCCACAGCCATAGGTGTTTGAAATTCCCTGACTTTTCCCTGACTTTTCCCTGACAAATGTAAAATTTCCCTGACCAACTGAATTAACAATTTCACAAATTAGTCCTGATAA
>JAOBAY020074667.1:0-11394 GCA_025331085.2 Zoanthus sociatus | reverse complement strand
GGAAAAGAAGGGGCAAACATTTCAATGTTGAGCACGAAGGATCGTCCAAACTGGAAATAACCACGCTAGGCCAAGCTCGTCACTGTGCAATGTGACATTGGCCCAAAAAACACATTCCAGTTTAGTAATCATACTTAATTGAACATTTTTGATTTGACAATGAGAAGGCATTACATTGTATTCTCCAATAAAATGCAATTTCAGTTTCCATTGAAAGTTTTGAGGACATAGTTATTATAAACACTATACACGGATTATTATTGTTTTTACTCTCTTGTTGGAGAATGCTTATAATTTATATATACAATTACTCAAAAATAATAAATGGGGGATCCTAATGAGCTCAGCCCCATGTGGTCACGTTCTTTAACTTAAACTGTTTGTGTTTGCGGTAAAATAATTAATACAAGCCAGATCATTTTGAAATCACAAACATTGATAAATGATTATGGTGAACATTTTAATATTATTAGAGTGTAATATTTAAGAAAGTCAATTTCACTTCATCTTGTTTTTTAGGCCTGCTCCGCAGGGGACAACGATCAAATGTAGAATATCAAGAGACAAAAAGGGAATGGACCGAGGGATGTTCCCAACATATTTCCTACACATGGAGAAGGAAGATAGCAAAAAAGTAGGGTTTTGTCATTTTATTTGATTAAGAAATAATAATTTATCTATAGTGGGTTCAAAATTAGGGGCATTCCGCTAGTTCTCAAACTAGTACTGTAGTAAATGCTTTGGTGCACTACTGTAGTACAGACTTGTACTCAAATTAGCTCGAGTGTCTGGTAAAATATTGTCTTCTACTAAGAATATAATTATATTTCAAACGTTTTTGCTCCCATTCCAAATCACATTATTACATTACAAATGTACAGTATGTACATAATGTTATGTATGTTGTCTACTCCGCATTAAAGCGACTTTCCACAAATATGATTTATTCATAAATGACAATTCTTAAATAAATCATTGTTGAAAATATGCGGTCATGAAGACTGCGAAACGTCGAATTTCTGCGTTAATCTTCATTTTAGAAACTTTGAAAAAATCGTGTTATTAATTTGTATTTCCACAAATAATAATACAAATTAAATTTTAACGTGTACCAGCACTTTTCATGACTGATATGATTTAACCATAAATGTACATGCATGTATGAAGGTACTGTACAGTACTGGTTGTAGCTAGTATTTTAAGTTCTCAACACATCTTGTTATATATTCCAGATTTTTCTACTGGCTGGTAGAAAGCGTAAAAAGAGTACCACATCAAACTACCTTATCAGTACGGATCCTACTGATTTATCGAGAGGTGGAGAGAGTTTTGTAGGCAAGCTAAGGTAATAACACAATGAGTTTAGATTATTATTTGCTTAATCAGTAATAATTCACAAGATTAACTGCACGCTGTTTACTTCTGTCTGCATTGGTAGCCAAGTTGATAAGATGCCAGTCTATCTGCGGAAGGCTTGGGTTCAATTCGCGGTCAAACCAGCACTTAGGGTGAAGATGTTGCCTTTCGCCTCTTATCGGATAAGGACGTTAAACCGTAGGCCCTCAGAGACATACACTGTATGTGTTTGTGTGTGTGTACACGTTGTCGTGAGAAAGTTCTCCATCAACCTTAGAGTCGTGGTGAAGATAGTGTCCCCAATTAGTAGGTCTTCGGCCAGCTATAAGACTTAACACGTTATTATTATTATTATGTGTGTTTTAAATCATTGTATTTTTAATTATTTTTACTTTTTTTATTGATGATAATTGATTTATTTTTGAATATTTTTACTTTAGTTTTTACCCCTTTTTGTGTAGACCATTATGGAACATTAATTTAAAACTTTGCTGTTTGCACTATATATGTGGTAGAAACTCAATCACAATAGTTGTCATACACCATTAAGTGGCAGTATCTGTTGGTTGACCCTTGATTTTAACAGTTACCCAATTTCAACCTGTTAAACTAAAAGGAAAAAAGAGATGTTTTAAACATGCTTGCCCAATGTGACAACAACATTCTCAAAACTAACACTTCCAATGATGTAGCTCTTCGTCCTATAGAGTTCTAAAGTGTGACGTCACGTTGCCATGGCGCTAAAAAATGCAGTTCTAAACAAAAGAACGCGTCCCTCGTGCGACCTTTGTGTAGAAGAGGTCAAGTGGGTAATTATCGTTTAGAAAAGCAAAAGGAGAGTTACCATAAGGTTTATTTACGTTTTTGTTCATAGTAGAAGCCCTTTAGTTTTAAAATTGAAAGAAAACGCGGTTAAAACGATTGTAATGGTTCAATGCTTTGCGCCCGACTGCAACCATCAATCGGAAAGTCACACGTGCAGATTTTTTAGTTTCCCTAGCAGGGAAAAAAAAGCGGATGAATACAGGAGATGGATTCGTCTATTGAGGTCAGTAAATTATTATTATTAAGGATGTAGTTTTCATATACTTTGTCGAATTGAAGAATGCGGTGAGACCGAAAGTACGGTCCGTTTCCACGATCGATATTAATGGCGGTGGCCGTGTTACTCGCGGTGTATTTGTCGCCTAGCTAGAAGTCTATGTTTTTATCTATTTCCTTTGGTTATTACTGTTTCTCTTACTTTGACTTTAAGAGTCTCTTTCTTTTACGTGAATAATGAAGAGAAATTAAGAATTTGTATTTTCAACATTTTTGAATGAGGAAATGTTATTTTATCTTGCCGCTTCCAGTCTTCTTCTGATAATTATTCGAGCAATTGTTTGTATGGCTACTATGTCTGTTTGCTGCAGCTCTGTTAATTTATAAAAGTGCAGATAAAGCTAAAATTTCCCTTTTCTCTTTAGGAGACAAGACAGAGAGCCAGGGAAGCATTCCCGAGTTTGCAGCTGCCATTTCAGGGATGGGAACAAAAGTAATGGCCCTGAGAGTTTCAAGAGGAACAAAAATAAACTTTTTCCTGCAGAACAAGGAACCAAACCAAAAAAGAAAAAATCGAGCCAGCCAGGAAGGAGTCTGTGTATGCAAGAAGTGATAGAGGCTGCAAGGGAGAAAATTAAATCCCAACAAGTGCCTGAGAGATCTGAATCAAGCACAAAGGAAATTGTTTTAGAAGCAGAGCTAGAACAAGCAAAAATGGAAATAACTGACTTGAAAGAAAAGATTGGATACTTAAAAAATCATTACACAGTTTCTACATTGAATGAAGATGTTTTGAAGATGGAAACTGGGCTCCCAACTAGAGATGTTTTCAACATTGTTGTCAGTTATACAGAAAGGTTCAAAGATGAAATCAATTACTTTGCTGGCTGGAGAGTCGAATCGATCAGATTTGAAGACCAAATATTTATTACATTAATGAAAGTCAGACAAAATTACACAAATCTTCATCTTGCTCAATTATTTAGCTGTAGTGTATCCACAATTGCAAATGTTGTTACTACATTCATCCATGTTATCCATTCAATTTTATTTACTGATCTCATGACATCAATCCCTTCTAGGGATAAGAACAAACTGTCTGCCCCGTCATCATTTAATCAATTTGGGTCTTGTAGGGTAGTAATAGACTGTACGGACATCGAGATCGCCACACCAGCATTAATGAGCCAGCAAAATGCTACTTACTCGAGTTATAGAGGAATGCATTCTTTTAAAGTCATTGTGGGTGTTGCACCAAATGGTGTAATTACCTATGTCAGTAAGCTATATCCAGGTTCGATATCTGATAAAGCAATTGTGCAGCAATCTGGATTGTTAAATCACCTGACTGCTGGGGATTTGGTCCTAGCCGACAAAGGCTTTCTGATTCAGGACCTTGTACCAAATGGTGTCTCAGTAAATATTCCACCTTTTCTAAACAATGGGACATTCACTGAAAGTGAAGCACAGGCAACAAAGGCCATCGCAAAATGTAGAATTCATGTTGAGAGGGCAAATGCTCGGCTTAAAGATTTTAAGATATTAAGCTTTATTCCCTCATATTTACGCTGTCATGCAGACATTATTTTTCAGCTGTGTGCATCACTTGTCAATTTGCAGTTCCCACTGATCAAAGAGGGATGTGAAGGATATGAATTTGATTAAGTTAAACATTTATAATTAAATCATCTTACTTAGAAAACATTTTTGTTTTATGTCACATTGTGTGGTTCCAAAAAATATTCATACCTCCTCCAAAGATGGTTCTTTGGTTTGAACCTCCCCCCCCCTCCCCCCGCCTGGAATTTTTAGCTTAGCTTCATGCTTTATTTAAAAAATTGGCTGTTGAGACCCCATTCACCTTGAAATTTCCAAAGACCACCCTAATGGTGGGCATAGATATTTTCTGGAACTGCAAAATAGAGAAAAAATACTCAGAAATTTTCAAATGCCTTTTTTTATTTATTTGGAACAAAAAATCAGTTCCCATGATTAGCTGGCCTTGAAATATTTGATTTCCTCTGTTCACTTGATAGTAATGTAATGCGTCAATTATCAGAAAATAACTATAATTGTCCCTCAACAATCTTTGGGAAGAGGTTTTCAAAATAAAACTGGGTGAGTTTTGTGATGTTTTCACTCCAGGCCTCATCCTTTGCTATTTTCAAGACAACTGCATCTTTACTTGTCCAGACAACAAAGTAGCAAAACTTCCTCCGACTAAAATATATTTCCCCTTGCACCTGATGCCAATAAACGTGGTCTTGCTTTAAAGCATATTGGCCATTTTCACATTTCTTTAGGCAGAAATTGGGTGAGGTGTTGACTGCCTCTTCAATAGTCATGTTTCTTTCCGTATAAGGGCATTTGGCCTCCAGAACAGATTCCTCATCCACGATCCCATCTGGGGAGGCACCAAGAATACCAGACAAATCAAGCCAAATTCCAGTTTCCTGGACAGTCTTTCCGGTTAGATTGGTAAAAGCTTTTACAGCTTCAGCCTCATTGTTTACCCCCCACTGCACTGCTTTTACCTTTGATAAGTCATATTCCCCCATGAGTCGTTTAAGAAGCGAAGGGGTGACCCTTTTAGCATTAAGAACAGAACCGAAATTGCTTGCAGTGAGCCGTCCTCGTCTTGCAATGTGCCAGGCTGGGTTGTCTCGTTGACCCACAGTCTTTTGGCTGACTTGAAGGACATCCACTTCAGTGATTTTAGCTTTGCGCACTAAGACATCCAGCTGTTGCTGAGCACCTATGGCTTGGAGGAAGTCCTCTGAATAGATGATTTCTTCAATGGTGGGTATAGATAATTGGGCTGGGGGTGCAGGTTCTGGACACATAAGCCAGCATAAACCAGTGAACCTCCCATATTCCTTCAAGCGAGTATAGAGGGCAGAGCGGTCTACTGTGGTGGGAGATCTAGAAATTGCCACATACTTCTTTGGCATTGGAAACATTTCTTCCACTGCCAACAAGGACAGGGAGCTGTTTGTTTTCCTTTTCCTCCACTGGCATTCAATATCTGTGCGCCCTATATTATGAATGCCATGTATAAAGAGAGCAGCTGCATGACTACATTTAAATTTCCCCCGTGGGCATTCACAGTCCGTCGATTTTATACCAAATTGCTCATCCAGGTATATCTATAAATGAAAATTAAAAGTATTGTAGTTCAGGCGATGTATTGTGAAACTTAGATTACTTTAAGATAACAAGAAATTAGCTAGTCAAACTGGCTCTACTATTTAAGCAAAACAGCTCGTTGTACTTGAGAAATTGCTATGTCCTCAATCTAAAAATGTGAAATATAAAGGAAAACAACCATCCGACAAGTGGAATAACAGCAAAGATTTCCTCTGCTATTCACGATCGATCAATCGAATTCGACTTTCACTTACCGTGACTTTATAGACCTTTTTCTTCATACTTGCGTGGACCTCTCCTCGCAAAACACCTTGGTTGTAAGTTACCGATTCAATATGGTCGGATTTATAATGATTTTCCCCTCGCTCAATCGATTTTTTCTCTTCAGCAAAGAAAGATAGCAAAGATGCGATCGTGAGCGACGCCATTTTGAAAACGGGCGTGCGTTTGTTTAGAACTGAATATTTTGCTCCCATGGAAACGTGACGTAAGGGCTTTAGGACTCTATTGCTTCGTATTATTTACTTGTCTTTTGATTTTATTTATTTCCGGTAACGTTTGTCTAACAGATGGCGTGAAATGTGTCACCGTGTCGAGGAGGGGTTTACCCAGCTCCAATATCTCACAATGAAAATGCCCTCAGTTGCTGAGGTAAGTTAAAAATCTATGCAGTATCAAAAATCACGATGTATTATTGTTACAATATATATAATTTTAATTATCCTGGCATAACGGCGTTAGCTCCTTAAGAGAAATCCATTAAAAAATAACTATATATAACTATATTGCATACAAATGAAATATGTTTTCACTCATCCAGTTTTGTAAGATTAACAACAAATAAAAAAACATTTAATCAATTACTGGAAATTGGGATAAAGGTTGAACAAACAACTCGACGTTGCGACTGTATCCCACAGTCTTCATCAGGCAACTGATAACCTGTCACGTTACGAGTGGGTGTCACGTGACAGACGGTTGTCAATCATTTTCACTGCCCTGTCCCACGTGTGCGAAAATGCGTGTCTGAGGCATGCAATTACTATAATGCATGCATCACTATATAAAATCACCTCTAAATATCCCCCACACATTCACTTTGATGAAGGTCTACAGTACGAAACGTCAGTGCTACAAGTCTTTTCACTACGGTGTAAGACTTATCTATTTGTAAAACTGTTTCTGTAGAAACACCGCGGCAGCATTCCATTTATGATTCTTATTTATTTGTGTTTTTTTTCTGTCAATTAAGGTTGTTTGCTAATGAAGCACATGTCATTGTAAGCAAAGACAAACATACGTCATTTTCATACATATTCGGCGTAAGCAGCTCAAGGAGTTGTAGCCATATCCCACATGCATTACGACGTGCTACCATTACTTATGTTGGTTTTGGGAACCTGAGTCTATTTGCTAGCTATGCCATGCTAAAGGGTATATACTTCATGTCCGTATGCCAGTTCGGGTTAGTCCTAGGGTCTCTCTAAGAAGGTGGTATATACTTACTCGTTAAGGATACTATATGAGGGACGACTAAAATGAATAGCATATTGGCATGAAGTATATACGTGCTGATGAGGCCCAAAAGAACCGCAACATTTGTCCATAGTGAGCAATCAGGCCAGTTTGAAGGGGTAAAGCTTACTATCTGTGACCATAGTCTCCAATATAGTGGCTTCAAATTAGTTAATAGCTCATATATATGCTAAATTTAAGCTCAATGATTAATTTATTTTGAACTTAACTAATTTTATTTATTTTGCTTTAGGGAAAGTATTTTAAAAATTGGAATAGCCTACATATACATATATATATGTGTCTAATTTTTCAGAAATTTCTCGATCGATGTGTAGAGGAAGTTGGGAAGTCAGAAAAAGGAGAAGATTACAGTGTAAGCAGTTCTCAGTAACCAAAATATAATTATTTCCGGTGTTTGGTTTTGAATTTTAAAGAACTTACCACAAGCACTTAGAGTTTTAAACAGAATGAACAATTGTTTTGCCCATGTACATGATTTATATAAATTACGTTTTCAAACGATATACTGTTCAGACTGACGAGGGCCCTTTGGGCTGAAATGATCTTTTCGAAAAACCTGTAATCTAACTGCTCAAAAGCTGAAAATAATAAGAGAAATAGAGTATTCAATGTTTGTACTCTCTTGCATCTAAAACATTTCCATGCCCTTTAAGTCGTGTTTTATGGCCCACTTTGTTCCTTTTATCTTTTTAAGATCTAGGGATTCATTGGGAGAATGAGAACCAGTTTCAAAGCTTGGGGTGCAATTTAACACGTTCTCTGTTCTATGGTTGATTTTTTTTTAATTTTACGTATTATGCTAGGTATTAATTTTTGCTTTTATTTCAGGTTACGTATGATTTCATGTTCTTGCAAGGAATGCCAGATATTCGAAAAGATGATCCCAAGAAGTTCCTTGATGTTTTACACGTGAGCAATTCGTTGTATATTCCAACTGCATGCATGCAAATTGCTTTTATTATTGATTATTATTATTATTAGAAACTTTTTGTAGCCTGATCTTGTGCTTTTTATTTTCCATGGAAGTAACTTGAAGCCTTCCTCCAAGGGTTCTAAGTAGATTCTTTTTGCTTCCAACAGCTTCTGAAAAACATGTCTCTCTGAAGTTATATATTCGTATTTCTTTAACTTCTCATCTTCTTTCTCAGGTACTTGAAGATCCCCTGATCTACCAAATTCAATTGTTAAATAGCTTTTTTCTTGCTTGCTTACCACCACTACTTCAGGACATTTTATTGTAGCTTCAATCATATTGTCATTGTTATTTTTGATATTTTTGTTATTAGCAATAGTAAAAGCAGTATGCTGTATGAAAAAAACTGGCTTTCATATTAACAGACTATGGTTAAGTACAAACGCGTTGGCTGTTTAGCTCATCCAGTTTGTGGTGCAATAATGAATATTAAATGGTAAGTACTGTTTTTTTTACTCTTTTGGTACTTTTTGGTAACAAAATATTAACATTTTTTCTTTTTCAAGACATTTCCTTTTTTACTTTTTTCATTCTTTTTTTCAAATAGTCAAGCCAGACCCAAGATAATTTACAAGTAGTGAGCGGCATCGATTGTTACAGAGAATTGCTTGGATTTAGCTTTTTCGGTTTTTAAATTAATAGATAACTATCGTTAATGGTATAGATTTATAGGCTGGTTTTAGAATAATTGGTTGATTAATTGGTCGGTTGATTGTTTTATTTGTTGGTTAGTAAGTTGATTGACTGATTATCGCTAAGTATCATTGAGTATAGGTAGCATATGTGTACCAGTACCTCATCAGCATGGCATAGCTAACAAACAGGATCTGGCTCCTACAGTATTATAAATGTTATCAGCTATGGACCGCGTTAATTTAGTCTTTTTAGACCTTATCAGCAAGGCAACAACTTATTACTCTTCTGTGTCCAATTATATATACAAATAATTGCTACCAGCTGTTAATGAATACACTATTCGAGGCGGGAGCAATGGACAGTCGTATTATCTAGGCCAACACAGACTTCCTCATCTTTTTATTTCTATATTCTTCTTTTGTCTTTGTCGTGTATGCTAATTACCGAGCCGAAACTGTGAAGCAAAACTGTCATTAATTAATCAATTAATTAAGAAGAAGAAGACTAATCAGCACAAATGACAAAGACAAAAGAAGAAATAGAACTATATTAGTTTATATCTGCACATAAAAAAGATATTGATTTATAAAGATAGAAAGAAAGATGACAAAGTGCTAATATACAGTACTGTTACGGCTAATTCGCCTAAATAGAATGGCAGCTAGGCCTATTAATAATTTCAGTTTAATTTCATCATAATTTGCGCAATTTAGAAGTTCCCAGATTGTTCTAGAAAGTCATAGAAGGTTCTAGAATGTTCAATTGTGTAATAGTTTGTTCTACTAGTTTCTTACAGTTTCTTTTTATTCAAGTTGTTTCTATATCTTTTTGTTGAGAAATTTTGATGTAATTCTGTTCTAGAAGATTCTAGATTGTGAGTCATCCGCTGTATAAAAGTGGTCCGAAATTCTTGCTAGCCAGAGATATCAGTGAAATCTTCAAGGAAAACATTTCGTTTAGGAGAGTTCAGCTCGTTGAAATTTTACCTGCTAGCCAGTCATTTGTAGTCGGACTCACTTTGGTACATTAGTGGCGGAATTTGTCTTTGTTATTACATCATCAGAGTTCAGTGATTAAATTCTTTTGGAGCTACTCGGTTACCTATAGAGTTGTTGTAATTATTGTGCTGGGTATAATTTTCGTCCCTGAAGTAAACCTAATTGGAACAGAGGTATTCCTTACAAGTACTAAATATAACTTCAGTGTCATCTAACTATTAACAGGAAACATCTTTTATTAAATTGTTTCGTAAAACTGCTTTGTATATTTAATAATTTTATGGAAGTCGATATAATCGTCGGTTATTTCCAGAATAAGAAGTAAAAGATTTTTTATTTGAATTTTAAACTGATATTTGTTTAGGTTCTTTAAAGACACTGGAAAACCATGCCATGGCATAGATAACAAATAGGCTGTGGTTCCTATAGAGAATAATAATTAATAGTGAAAGTGTAATGCTTGTGGGATGTGACTTAAATGATAATCATCAAGTACAGATAACGCATAACTTGAATGAGTGCGTTGAGCGTGTTCACCCAAAGAAGAATTTTATATTTATGTGCGGCTTTGCAATATCTTATATTTATATTTGTTGTTGAATAAATATCTTCAGCTTGGAAATAACTATAGAACAAATGTTTGTGTTGACACAAGCTTATTTTTCTCAGAAGAAAAAACTTCTGAGTCCATAACAGGAATCGAACCCATAACCTTCTGATTACCGGTCAGACGCTCTACCCACTGAGCTACAGGAACTCACGTAGGGAACGGGTCACTTAACTTGGCTCTTATTTCTTATTTGTTATATGCATTTTAAATTCCGTTTTAAATTTTAATCAGGCGAAATGTAGGATGGAAAGCTTATGTCATGAACTTAACATTCTACGTCACATTTCTGATCATGCTTACAACGGTAACGGTGACGATGGCGGAGCAATGGAAGAATAAGGACGATAGATCTGTAGCCATCTTGGATATACCAAAATATACCATAATTATTATAAGTGTTTTTCACATCATCAAAGAACTCTTCCAAATCTGGGACGAGGTATTTATCTGTAGTTTTTATTGTAACTATGTATAAATTTATTCTATACAAATCATCATCAGTAGCATCATTACGTTTTCAGTATCATCATCGTCGTCATCGTCACCATCACTATCATCATCACCACCACCATCGTCATCGTCGTCTTCGTCATCTTTATCACCACCATGCGCACCATTATTATTGATCATTACCATTTACATTCATTACTTTCGTTGCCAGAGCTATTGTCTCGCCTTAAGTATCAAACTGTCAACATCATCAGCACCACTATCACCATAACCATCATTATCAACATTATCATTATCAACATCATTATCATCATCATCATTATCACCACTATTATTACTATTATTGCCATTATCATCACCATCGTCATCATCGCCAACATCGCCAACATCAGCATCACCACCATCATCATCATTAACGTCATCATTATCATTATCATCATCATCATCATCGCATTTTCATCGCATCATCATCAACAACAACAGCAACTTCATAGTTAACAGCATCATAATAAGTTTTAATAATAAGTACTTCATTTAGAGTCATCTTCGCCAATATTAATAAAATTTATAAAACTAAGGTATATTTTATCGATGTTAAAATTTTTTAAAAAAGCTAACGTTTTCGATCAAAGTGATCATCATCA
>JAOBAY020074656.1:0-11395 GCA_025331085.2 Zoanthus sociatus | reverse complement strand
GTGCTACACAAGGTTATGTTGTGATGTTGCATTACTACAGAGCACCAGCTGTCACAGGTTCTCGCACCTTCGGTGCTGGGTTGTGCCCCCACAATAATTAGTTCCTTCCTACGCTACTGTAGAGGATTATCATAGCACTTGTAACATATTCAGTGCTTTATATCAAAACACAGAACTATACGTCAGAGCAAAACTAGCATCCTCCATAGGCAACTCGTTTAGAGAGAAAGAGTGTTATGCGAATGTTCTGCGTGCTTTTCAGAGTTTTTTAAGGAGATAGTACACATGAAAAAAGAGTTGTTCTTTGGTCCAAACTCGAGGGGGGAGGGGTTAATGAAAAGATACTAATAACACCGTGGAGCCAAAATGCTGAGAGCTGGGCAGGGCATGACATTATCACAGGTGATGGCTGTTAATCACGTGACACATCCCACCTTTTTCGTGTTTTGTTTTAACAAGTGCCAGGTGGCCATTAAATGCTCTGTTTTATTCAGAAAATTTGCTATTTTGTTCAATAATTCGACCACTTGTGGGTGCCTGAGCTCATGTTAAAGGGTATAGAAGGCTTAAACCTTGTCTGTGACGAAGAACTGTTCATTGACTTTGTGAATGAGACAGAAAATATTGGTTTTGCTTAACCGTTAACCTGTTCATTCATGGACAAGGGGCCCTGAAGCAATTGTGTCGAGTCTCATCAGGTCACCTTTTGAAGTTTTGTAAGTCTCAATGACAAAAGTAATAAGCTGCAAATTTTGTCAGCATTCAAACCTATTCTGGAACTTATGTTTAAAATATGGATTGTATGGAGTGGAACTTTCGCTTAAGAAAAATATACAAAATTTCCATGATGCAACGCGTTCAAATGTCAGTAGACGTTTCTTAAAAAATGTACAATTCAAAAGAATAAGAGTTGTTTGAAAGTACTACTTCACCAAACGCAAAACTGTGCCAAGGATTTTGGATTTAAGAGAGCTTTGTTTTGAGGTAAACTTTCGTTTTTATGAATACATTATTTTTAAAAGCATTTCAAAAACAATGCGTTGAACTTGTTGCTACCTAATCCCTGTATTGTGCAGAAACTTTGGGAAATGTTTTCACTCAAGTACAGCAATTTTTCCGTTTATATAGAAAGACTTTTTTTTCAAATGCAACCTTAAAAATGCAAACAAATGTAGCCTGTTTGGTTGCCTAGGCTGTGCTCAGCGAAAAACACAAACACGTTCTTGGCATTGGCTATTGATTATAATTACTGACATGAAATTGTATAGCCGGAAACTACCAAGTTGACAAAATAGAAAGAATCAAGAGTCAAGATAGTTTAAACAGCAAAACTAAAGAATAAGTAAACGAAGCGGATTGTAATACAGTCCCTCCAAAATCAAAAATTTTTTTGGGGGTAAGAACGTGTCACTTGTCATGGTTCAAAACTCACTAAATCCCTTCGTAAACAACGACTTGAACTTTCGACTTGCACGTGATCAGGTCGTACACCTTTGAAACAGCGGGAAGTTTGTAGGCCATTTATTTAGGAGACGTTTTGTTCTGTGTTAGCCTAGTTGGTAAGGTACCAGTCTATATATGGTACAAAAAAAAGAAAATTCGCGTCTTACATAAGACCCGTCTTGGAACAGATTTTTTGGGTGTTCTAATATCCCATAAGACTTAAAACTTCCTCGTATAAAAATCGTTTTGCATCCTAAATAAGACGCGAACTATAGGTGCGCATGCGTTATGTGTTGGGCGAGAGCGTATTAATAGTACTGCTCGCGACCTATTCAAGACGCATCTTTGGTAAGAGGCGACTTATTTTCTCCTGTTTAATGGCCCTAATAACCAGCCTTTGAACAACACAGCTCAGTCTTTGATCTGGCGAAAGTTTTTACTTAATGAGTGGCGTTAGTTTTTTATGCAAGTATCAGCAGTTTCGATAAGCTACACAAATGTGTTTCTCTGCCAGGTGATTAGCTGATCATGCTCATACTTCCGGTATTGTGCTCCTATAAAGTGATATTTACATTGCGTCCTAGAAGCGAATTGAATATATTTTATACTGGAATAACTTTAAAACAAATTGTTTAAAATTTTTTTTTGGTTTTGACAACGTTCGTAAGGAACCCAAATATAACTTCTTAAAGTTACGAACTATGTCTTTAGATTCTTATAGAATATTTGAAAACAAATGGTTGAACGGAGTTCGCTGGTGTTTTAATCAGCTCTAGGTTGAATAGTTTGATCATCGCGGCAGAGAAAGCACAAAGCTGATGTTTCAAGCGTTAGCTCATGATCATGAGTTAAAATGTTGAGGAAATGAAGAGTTTGAATGAGGAAGTTAATTGAATGTGTTCCTGTAAGTGGGAAAAGGCGACAGACAGTGACAGGTGGCAATAGACATTTTCGCATTTGTAATTGCTGCTTTCTACAATGACAGCGGACTCGATTTATTTAGTCTTAGCCTCATTATGAAGTCGAATATTCCTAAATGCCAACCTAGTTTTACACCACTAGGTTACAACTGTGTGTATTGTTGAAGGTGTGACTTCTTGCTCTCTCTTGCAAGTATTTTTTAATATTTTAAGACAGTTAACAAAACAAGGCTGTAAAAATTGAGTCCGCTGTCGGACGCCGCTCTAGTTGCGCTCTAGACGCCGGCAACTAGAAATGCAAAAATGGTCTATTGAACCAAGGTTTAAGATAAATTATTTTTAGTGAACTGTGAAAATTATTCATCTAGTAGAAAACCTAATGAAACAAAAACGATTAAATTTTCTACTAGACTTAAAATCAAACGGCGGCTCGAGCGAGGGTGCAAAAGGCTTTTTGGGAGACGGTTTAGGGGCCGATCCAACAAAAACTATCACATGAGTGGGACAAGTTGCTACGCAACGCTCCGCGCCATCTCTCATGTGACCAGTTACGTGTATTGCGACTCCACCGATAGTTTCGAACAAACTTATCAGTTTGATTTTGTAATTCAAGTAAAAAATCTAATCGTTTTTTTTTAAATATCTGTATTAATATTTAAGTTACGGTTCATGTGTTATGTTGTTTTGTTAGTTTTGGTCATCGTGCAATGTCTGCTTGGGCAATTAAGCAGCACTGTTTTGCCACGTGATTGGTCGAGCTTCCAGCTTTAGGTCACGTGTTTGAAACTGAAATACAATATCGTTGAGGGTACTGGTTGATAAAATATCCGATTCTATTTTCCAGTTGGTTAATTATGCCGAATGTATTTTTAGTTTTCCGATAGTGAATCCTTCACCGACTACAGTGGAGTTCAAGAATACATACTACAAGTTTGCCGTACTGACAACAAAGGTAACAGGGATTCCGTGTTCAACACGGTGTATGAAGGAGAGGATCTTTCCTACTTGGTATCTGATCTTGAACCAAACGTCTCCTACACATTCCGTGTTTGCTCTCGGTTTGGGAAGGATGGAAGATGGAGCTCGTGGAGCATTCCTAGAAATGGAATCTCATCTCTCGATCCACACGGTAAGAAAACAATCGTATTGTTTAGTGTAGTGATAAAATATAGACTTTATTTAGAAATGGCGGGGGTTTTAATATTATTTTGTTTTATTCAAATTAGCTGTACTAGCCTCGTTCTTGAGTTCAACTTTCAAAAGAATATGTTACTCAAAACGAGGCTAGTAAGGCTAATTTGAATAAAGACAAAAGAATATCAAAATCGTCGCCATTTATGAATGATATCCGTTGGAGGGTAATCTTTGCTAAATTTTGGGCAAGCTAAGAACGCCTTGCTAGCTAAATCCTTTACGAGCCTAGTGGCCCATGGAGCTGGCGCTTCTGTAGTGTTAAGCGGATGAGAGTCTTTGACTCCTCCTGGACGTTACACCAATCCATCGCAGGTTAGGTCCCAGCAAATGCTGGTTCTCATTTAACTACCCCGTAAGGATTGAAAGCTGAGTTGGCTTAGGCGGAAAAGAAGGTCACACAAATATTCGAATCTCGGCAAACTGCCGGGATCGAACTGCATGGGAACCTTGTGGTTGGAAAGCAGAGATCTTACCAACTGCGCCAACCACGTCCGCCTATATAAGACAAAAGGCGATGGTTTAATAGTTTGATTTAAAGTGAACATATTCACACGAAAACTAATTGTTGGAAAACAGTTAAGTTCTTGGAAAAATACAAACTGTTGTAACATAGATACATCTCAAATGAATAAAATGCCGCGATTCGAGCATTCGTATATCAGCAGAAAACTGTGATTATCGAAAATGAATGGACAAGGAAAACATACTAAAATAAGATACAAAAACATTTTTCTTTTAGCGATTTATAGATCGTCATATTTTTAAAGCAAAAATAGACCTACTGAAATAACTTCAGAGAGACAGAACTCGAACTGGTGCCATCATCATGCGCGTCCTGGATTTTTCTCCGTTTATTTCCATGACCAATGTGATGGCTTTGTGCAGCTGTTGGCTCGTTACTCGTATATGAGCAGGTGCTCTCGTTACTGCCATTTCTTGGTCTCAGACGACGTTTTTGCACAGATCTCAACTGATAAGGACGGAATTGACAAGAGCGCTTTCTCGGCATTTTGATGAATTGTGCACGCGCACAAAATCAATTTGATTTATAATTAAAAATGTGGTAATAAAAGGCAAAATGTAAAAGCGTAATTATGCTTGCCATTTGGCTTTGTGACGATTCATCAAGTTAATTATTAATCGTGTTCAAACCATTACCTGCAAAAAAAAGCTTGCAAAAAAGCTTCTTAGCTTCTGAAAACTAACAGCGAGATACTATATTTATACGTCTAGAAAATATGGAAAAATACCAAACATTAATATTTTCTTAAACCAAATGAAAAACTACGCCTTTGTCGAAAAAGAATTCCTCTCAGCTAAGGAATTTCAGAACAAATGGAAGCTTTTATTCCCAGCTTAACTAACTAACGTACAGGCTACCTACAATAAATGGAAAACTGGAAACCTTCCCAACTTTTTACTTTGAAAAACAATACCGTACCCCAAAATATTAAGTGTGTATATATTTCGTACGTACCTTTAATATGTAGCAAATTAACCTAGCTTTACCTTATCTTTTCATTTTATGTGTTTAAAATAAAGTAATAATAATAAAAAAATAAATAAAAATAAAAAAAAAAATCTCACTAATGATCTAGAATAAAATCTAATTTGTCTGTCCAGCAAAAAACCCTAAGTCCAAATTTTTGTTTTTGCACAGAACTTTATCATTTTTATGCAGTCCTAAAAATATGGAAGTTGTGAGAAAATGACGTCATGTCTGGGGGGTTGGTCCCAAAAAACTTTGTTCGCACCCTCCCAGCAAAATTTCTGCGTACGGGCCTGTATATCAACCAAAATGATTTTTACTGAGCTTTTACTCCAGCAAAAGTTGTCTTTTATCAGAGTATACACTCAAGTTATCTAATTTGGCGGGCTTTCTGCCGCACGTCTAGCAATTTTCCCGCCTTTTAGATGAGTTTGAAGTTTGGGTTTCTAGTGAAGCAGTTTGGGACATTTTGTGATCATTTTCTCAGTTTTATTTCTTAAAATGGAATTCACTCCTTTGCCAGATTTACTGAAAACCGGATTTACAATTGATGAAATAGGTTTGTTTTATGGTGGCGAACATTCGGGAGCGAAATTATGCACATTCCTAACTTGCTTTTACATAACAATGTCACTTCAAGATGGCCATTCAGTACTTACTTAATCAGGGATGGCAAAGTGTGAAAACACTTTAAATACTGGTTGTGTTCTTCTAATGCTTTATTAAAACATTGAACTTACTTCCCGAAGGAAATGCCGATAAATTCTAAAGCAAGGTATCTGTTCCTTATCTTTTACAAGTTAATTTTAGCTTTTGACAAATTTAAGTGAATGCTCCATTACTTGCTTCTAAAAATTAAAAAGGTTTAAGACTTTCAGCTCGTGGTTTGTTTACATATACACCCACTTGCTGGCAACACAATTAACTCAAAATTTCTGATAATGATCTCGGGTTTTGCCCCGTTCATGATTCAGATTTCTTGTTCATTGTGTCGCCAGCGCGTGGTGTATACGTCAACAAACCACTCACTTCCAGTCATTAAAACTGAAGTGGAGCACCGCCAGGTAACAAACGTACTAAATGTTTGAAATAACACAAATCATGGTAATACACACACACTATATGGTTATAATTAGCAGCCGATACACTCTGGTATCAACCGACTTACCGGTGGTCCAGGAGGTCCAGGTTCGCCAGGAGGTCCCTAAAAAGGAATGAACACGAATCAAATGATTTTGTGTCACAATAACATATTTATCCACTGTCAACTACAACGATTTGATAAAATAAACTTGGAACCGTAACTCTACTTACCCTAGGACCGTCCATACCCTGTTAGGGGAAGCAGAAGTATAATATAAGTTTGAAGTATAATGTAGGTTTGATTTGTAACAGAAAGCAGTAAGTATGATATTTGTTGTATACAATTTATCTTAAAAAGCTTCTCTTTAATCTTTTTTTTGTTTTATATCTTAACTCAAAGCTAGTCTAAAAGGGTCTAATTAATTCTACTCTCAAGAAAATCCTACCCCGACTACCTTAAATTAAAGCTATCTTATAATTTGCCCTCTTAGACAGCTTTAGAGGCAGATAAAGTGTCAAATGAAAAAATTATTAGGCCGTTGAAACTTCAGTCACACACTTCAGTAAGTTGCTCCGTTGGAAGCATGGCAGTCCCCGGTGGTGTAGTGATTAGCATGTCTGACTAACAATCAGGAAGACGTGGCTTCAGTTCCTGGTCAGGGCATTCAAAAAATCTTTTCAGATGTTGGAAATATATATCACAATACAGTTTTCAATAACTCTTAAAACTATTCTAATCTGGTACAGTCTGGCGCTACTACCTCTAGTATGATCTATTCTCTATTTTACTCGAAGGAACTTTACCCTTACTACCTCAATTCAAAGCTAATCTAATCTGGTGTATTTTATTCAACGGAACCCTACCCTGGCTAACTTAAGTTAAAGTTAGTCTATTTTAGTATAGTCTGCTCTATTCCAATCAACGAACCCTACCTTGGCTAACTCAAGTTAAAGTTAGTCTAATTTGATATAGGAAGGGAGAACATTACACAAATCAGAATCTTATGGACAAGTCATCAGTTATAAAACACAGTTTCCAAACCAGACAAAAATGGATGCTTTTAAAAACACAAAATATAAGCGGTACTTACATCGGGTCCAATGTCTCCCTGAAAACAGTATGAACAAAAAACGATTTTTATGTGATAATTATTGTTTCACTACTTCTATTTGCTCGTGTAGACGAACAAAATTGACCAATGTTTGCTGAAAAATCGGTAAGATAGTTTTCTATGGCAAACAAAAATTGACATAATAATTATATAAAGGAAATGTCCGAGTGGGCATCTGTAAATCCCAGTTTCCAATCTTTCGCTGTCGCATAAAAAATTCTCATGTAGATGGGGCTTACAATAGCAAATTGTCAAATAAAAATTGCTCGTCCAAACAGGACTTTAGGTTACCTAAATACCCTAGAAGGTATTTTATAAGTTAAAAAGGGAATTTCTTTTTATATAGAAATATGAAACCAAACTTTTTCGACTGTAAAGTCGTCTCAGGGTGTTGAAGTTACTCACATTCCCGGAACAGTTTTGAAATATAACATTTCACTTGTTTGTTTAACGATGGTTTGTAAATTTGAATAAGGCCCTCAAAAATCTTGCACTTAAAATTCCCATATGCTTTGAAAAGAAAATTCCACTGGAATGTGTGTAATGAAATTATTCTTTTACAAGTATTTATAGTGAATGGTAAAAAGGCATTGGACTTGCCCAAACTAGTATAGATTTAACGTATAGCTGAAGATAAATCTCGAAGCGTTCAGGTAATGTCCTCTTTTCCAGTAAAATGTTTTGTCAAGGAGTTAATTAGACGAAAAAAGCTAAAAATTTTTTAAACAGCTAAATTACTTTGTTTTGTGACATCTCAACTTTGCGACGCATTGTTCTAGCCTAATTTCAAATCAAAAACCAAGGCTTCAACTCAAACTATGTATATATAAAGATGAGTTTACAAATCATATAGACTAAAATAAGAACGTATTTCGAGAAAAAGAGATAAAATCTAAAGTTGATTCAACAAATAATCGATGAATTAAAGAGTAATCAAAAATCTTAGTGTACTTATTACGTTAACAATATCAATCTGTTTTGACACTGCAATGCTACATCTTTCTTCATTAAACAGAAATCAAATAAAAACCATGTCAAGCTCATAACTTGAATAATATCTTTGTACTTGCTACACCATCAGCCAATCGGCTACTACTTCATAAAATTGATGTGTGGTTCTAGGACAATGGTACGACACTTACGACTGGTCCAGGCGGTCCTTGAGATCCCACGGCACCCTAAATAGAACAAAGCATTTTCAGTACAAGCAAAGGCGGATATTACTTAATTCTTTTCTCCAGGAGTCAATTTGCACAATCTGTTTTATGTGAGAAGAAAGTCAATTTGTAAATGTGTCGTATGATAGTTTCTCAAGCGACGATGTTTTGAACTCTGAGAGTTCAAAGTGGCCAAATAATTAGTACTTTGATTTTTCTAAATGTTTTTGAGTTCTATCTCTGAATTGCAGATAAGGGAATACTGTATAAAACTAATGGCATTATCACCATTAATGGCCAATGAGTTAGCCGAGTGACGAAGCGAGGCTGGTGGGGCGGAAAGCAAATTCTTATTGTTTACAACTATTCAATCCTAGCTAAACTTGATCTCGTTAGCATGGTAGGTAACAGGTAATTAGTAGCAATGTCTATTGCTTCTAGAATTAAACAAGAATTATCAATAAACAATGCAGATGTTTTATATTATAAAATTATGTTTCTCCAGCAATAAAAGTTTTAAAATTTTAAAAAAATTAAAAAAAAAAAATCAAGCTTTCGGACTATACTACAGTACGGTTAGGGAAAGTGTGTGAATCGAAACTAAAAGCACTTTTATCATCTAAAAAACAGAAACTTGGGGATAAGTTATACAGAAGGTTAAACACGACTGATGGAAATACGCCTAGGATGTATGGACTGCCAAAAATCCATAAAGAGAATATCCCTTTGAGGCCCATTGTTAGTTTTGTTGGCTCAACGACATACAAACTATCTAAATATCTTAGCCGGATTTTATCGCCGATAGTAGGAAAGATCGAACACCATATACGCAACACATATGACTGGGTACATAAATCAAGGGAATTAAGACTAAGTCATGACGAAGAACTCGTATCATTCGATGTCACGTCGTTATTTACATCAATACCTACTGGATTAGCTGTACAAGTTGCAAAATTGAGGTTAGATAATGACGATCATTTGATGGATAGAACAACACTTACACCGAATGACATTGTGGAGCTTTTGGAATTTTGTTGGAATTCAACTGAATTCCAATTTAGAGAACATTTCTACAAATTCATGGGACGGCAATGGGTAGCCTAGTATTGGTTGTAATTGCTAATTTGGTAATGGAAGACTTAGAATTGAAAGCACTTGATACTTTCCCTGAACGCCCAAAATCATACTATAGGTATGTTGATGACACAATTGTAGTCCTGGAAAGAACTTGAGTTGCTGCATTCCATGACCACTTAAATCAGCAGAATTATCACATTAAATTCACGATCGAACGTGACAAAGTAAGTGGACACTTTGAATGTTGTTAAAAGTGACGGTTCAATTACTACTTCAGTTTATAGAAAACCAAAACATTCTGACCGGTATTTAAATTTTTTGTCACATCATCCTATAAAACACAAAACATCAGTAGTTAAAACATTGTACACTAGAGCTTTTTGGGTCAACTCAGATGAAGCGAATTTAAAACAGGAAGAACAACATATTACACATTCTCTAAAGTCCAATGGATATTCAATTAAAATTTTAAAGGAAGTCAAGAAAAAGATAAAGTGCGAAACAACTAAAAACACCCCAGAAATTGAGAAAGAATTTAAAGGTTTGGCGGTCCTGCCGTATATTGAAGGCACAACGGAAAAACTAAAAAGAGTTTTACAAAGTCATAACATTAGAGTTGCAATGAAACCAGTTTCTATTTTAAAAAATTATTTAATGCGACCAAAAGATGTGATACCAGCATGCAAACAAACGGGTGTGATTTACTCAATCCCATGCAGACTGTGAAACTAGCCTGAGTAGCGGCCCAGTTGCGCTGGGGAATGGGAGGACGAGAGGGAATGGGAAGGAACAGGGAGGGCCTGCCGTGATCATATTGTTTAAGCGTATTCTGCCCCCATGTTTTTGGATTACATCATTGGTCGAAGTAAGCCAATTAAAAAGCGCAAAAGAAATGTGCCACTTCACCTCTACATCTGTCAAAAATGTTAACAAACTGTGGAGAAGAAAAACAATGTCGTCGAAGGAAAAAGTCTCAGTTTTAAATGTTTAAGCGCCAGAAAATCCAGAATAGAAGCGAAAACCATTAGTAAATAATCCAAATAAAAATTGTTGTTTATGCAGAAGAAATTTAATAACGACGTATGGAGATCAATTCCTACTGTTCAGTTTTATCTGAACAACCACAACACCCACAAACCCAAACTTTAAACCAGTGAATACAGAATTTATTATTCTCGAGTCAATGACATCTTTTAAAGCAGGAATTTGAATATAAAAGTATTTATTTCAAAATAATTGTACAGTGGTTGAGCGGAAGTGTTTGCTAAACGCGTCATTTAACACCGAGACGGCATTCGTGCTAGAATGTTGTCATTTGCACGAACGGTTTTATCTGAACAACACACAAACTTTACGTCAATGAACGCAGAATTTATTACTCTCGAGCCAGTTCCAAACTGAAGAAATAAAATGTAAGAAAATACATGTATACAACTCCGGTAAATCTACAAGCCGGTATTCGGTACGTGTAGGCTTAGCAACATAAACATAGCAGTTTTCAGCGTGAGGGAAAGCCTTGCTCGGACAGTTTTATTTCAACAACTAAAAAACATGTGGAGTTCAAAATAAAATTCTTTGACGCAAAAATCAATATCCCAAAAGTCAATACAATGTTTTAAAGCGTTTAACACTAAACAAAGGAAAAAATCAAACCAACTGTTCGTGGGTCAAAAATCCATTTGCGACTAATGTTTACCTCTTAACAGCGATACTCGAGAAAATCTTGCAAGTTCTCTCCGATCCCATCTGAACTAAAAAAGCTCCAGAGAGCTCAAATTCCAAAGCGAGATTTATCCTGGTTTCTTCACTAGGAATAGGTTAAAGAATACAACCGTTGATCGTCAGTTTGCGTGAAAAGTGTGTGGTACTTTACTTAACGTCATGACAAACACCTCTCAACCTTTCTCAGCCAATCAT
>JAOBAY020074655.1:0-19624 GCA_025331085.2 Zoanthus sociatus | reverse complement strand
TTGTTTTTCCCGTCTTTTCCGTCTAGTTTTTTCTATTTTCGAAACACTCTTATCTATGTAATAAAAAGAAAATTACATGTTGGCTTGAACATATGAAGTTTATATCTTCTAGTGGAAAAAAAAATTTCACTCGTTCGCTGCGCTTACTCGTTAAATATTTTTACCACTCGAAGATAAACTTCATATGTTCGCGCCACCGTGTAATATCCTCTATATATGACCTCCAGGACGAATGGACTACAAATCAATATCCCATGAGGCCGTAGGCCGAATAGGCTATTCAAACTTCTAGTCAAGAGGCGGATCGCGATCGACAGGTCTAATTGTTTTAGTCTAAACCTATTAATCGGTCAAAAAAGAATGTACAAATTAAATTATCGATGAAATCCTCTGATATTATAGCAAAACGGGTCTCATTACTAGTTTGATGCGCCATCTCAGTTTTCTCTACAAGTAGGCTATCACAAATTAGACCTCTAGTAGAGTAGCCAATCAGAATACAGGTTGCGTGTTAGACCGTTAGTAGGTTTATACTAATTATGTTCAAAAACTTACATTAAAAAAACTACCGATATAGAAGCTGTATTTAGCTTAAAACCAAACTAATCAGGGAAATTCTATATGTCTAGGTGATCCTACAAGGAAACATAACCTGCTCTTTTGACTCTTCTTGTTATACATTGCCGCAGTTTAATCACGTGCACATCAAACCCACTGCGTTTCATTATTTTTAGTCATGTTAATATGGGATGAGTATCCATGGTTGTTAATAAGTGACATGGTTCTTAATGAGATAAGTGGCGTGGTTCTTAATGAGATAAGTGGTGTGGTTTTTAATGAGCTAAATGGCATGGTTCTGACAAAGATAAGTGGCATGGGCTAATGAGAAAAGGTGCATGTTCCTTAATGCGCTATGTGTTATATCGCTAATTTATGGTTCACTTCTCCCCATTCAATATTTTGAGAAAACTTGCGTTCAAACTGTCCTCTGGCTCTGTCAGCGCAAGTACAAGTACAACTGCAAACTTCCCTTCACTGATTTTTATTTGTTAACATGTTTATGTCGTTAGGATTCAGTTGCGCTTTTCAGCGGTGAAAGAAATTACAACTGTCGATATGTTTTTTTATTTTATTTTCTCGAAAACAAAGAATTTTGAGAATTTCTCGACTCCACTTGTTGACAACACAGCCACCAATCAGATTGCTGCGTTGCCTGGCGAACGCTCAGAAATTTTTTGTTAGAGCTATCTGTTGTCCCTATTTTACACTATCTCCCGCCCCCACTCCCCTTGCTTGTTATTCTTTTGTCTTCGCCTCAGTTTTCGCGCGTTCAATAGTTTGCCGGCTTATACGAACTATAAAAGAGGAAAAATAGAGACTGCTCGTAGTCTATAAGTAATATAGTTCTCAATGAGCTAAGGGGCACGTTTCTTAAGAAGTTAAGTGGCATGGTTAATAATGAGCTAAGGGGCACGTTTCTTATTGAGCTACGGAGCATGGTTAATGAGCTAAGGGGCACGTTTCTTAATGAGCTAAGTGGTATGATTCTCAATGAGCTACGGGGCACGTTTATTAATGAGCTACCAGGCAAGGTGCTTAAAAATGCTAAACTGCCTGGTTCAAGCCCTTGACCAACGATGAGTTGGTTTGATACGAGAACAGCACCAACATATACGACAACAACGCAATTTATACATGTTCATACGTACAACAACGCAAGCATATCTTACATGGTTTCCAAACAATGACAATCCCTTGCAAAACGGATTTGAGATAAAATGTTTGCCATAAAACGTTATACCTTTATTTATTCCGGTGAGTTATTACATATGTAAGTTGATACTGTTTTCACTTACCCTTCCGTTTGCCATATGCACGCAGAAGATCATGTCCGTGTGCCCTCCGTAAACTTGAAGCAATTCTGAAGACTAAGAAAGTAAGGCAGATATGAAGGAAAAGGAAGCGCCTCCGTTTAAAAGAGCTAATGCTGTTTACATTTTATTTGGAGTGATCTCTAACTGCTTTAAATCATATTTGTCACAAGGAAAACAAGTTTGTATAATTGGAGAGAGCACTTAGTCTAACCATCACATCACGTGTGGTTTTCAGCAGGGGGGCCATTTCAGAGCCTTTATTTTTTTCATTAATTTCAACCTCTTCACGTGTTTGAGCAATATACCACTTCACAGTTCCTGAAAGGTAACCACGCCTCCACATGAAACCAAGGCGAAAATTGACCTGGCACAGTTAGAGAAGTAGAAATAATTATCATAAGAAAGAAACGTATTAGCATGTCTAATATTCCCACTTCTCTAACTGTGCGAGGTCAACGTTCGTCTCGGTTTCATGTAGAAGTTTTGTTACCTTTCAGGAACTGTGAAATGGTCTATTGCACCAATATACGCTGTCGACACCAGCATTATAGTAAGATTAACATCATCATTATCATCATCATCACCACCACCATCATCATCATCATCATCATCATCATCAATCCAATATTGATCCAGGTTTATCCCCGTAAACGGGTGTGGCCGGATTTACCCCACTTTAGTAGCAATCTCTCCAACTCCCACTCTCCATCTCGCTCGATTCATGGCATCCTTTTTTTTTTTCCAAACAAACACTCTTGCTCTCCTTCTCCACTTGCATCTCCTACATCTTCTTTGGTTGTCCTTGCTTCCTCTTGCCCTTCACTTCAAACTCCAACGCTTTTCTCAAAACATGCCCATCATCGCTCCTCAGCACATGCCCGTACCATCTCACTCAATTATTTTTATAATATTTATGTAATAACTGACAAATTATACTTGAATGTTTTAAAATCTGAACTTATGTACATAGCTTTAGATTTTAAACAAGAGAAACCTGCTTTAAATCAAGCAGACGTCCAAAACATCGATGTTAAACCAATGAACAGATTCAACTCAACCAAATTTCTTAAGGTTAATTATTGATCAGTGGCTTAAGCTGGGTGGGCAAATCAACAAACAAACAAGCAAGCAAGCAGTTATGGCTTTGTCTCCAATACAAAACACAATTGTTAGCAGGGGAGTCAGGTTGGCATAGTGGTCATCAGTCATGCCTCCCATCTCTATGACCCGAGATCAATTCCTGGGCTCTGCATGTGGGTTGAGATTTGCCGATCTCAATCTGACTCCGAGGGTTTTTCTCCGGGTACTCCAGTTTTCCTCCCTCTGCAATTCGACTTTCACTCCAAGATCTGAGCCGTCCAGCGATTTAACATTAGCCTCTGGCTAGGAAGAATGGGCAACCACTTCCTTCAAAATTGACGTTAAATAAACTATTTATTTATTTCATTTATTCATTTTAGCATATTTTGTTTTAATGAATTATAAAACAGCTATTAAGATGTAATTTGGGATAAATTAATTACCCGCCCTCCAATAGCTACAAAACAAAGCCGCCAGAATTGTAACATGCAAGGGTTAAGACATATTGGTCGCTCCAACTTCGAAAGCAGCTTGGATTGGATGATCTGGAGACCAAATCTCAAAAGAGATACTACTGTTTTATTAAAATTTGTAAAAATATTATTATATAGAGATTCCTTTTCTTTTGTTGGGGCAAAAAAATGAAATTCCATTCTATATACGACATCAGGTTTGCTCCCAGTCTATCTACCATCAAGAGAAATATTAACACTCTACCTGTTATTTAGTATTAAACCTTTTTGTAAATTAATCAACTTTTTTATCAACTACTTATAAATAGTTGCATTTGTACACTGCTTTTATGAAAAGGAGTCTTATCGTTTTAACTGATTACAAAAGTTCTTTTTCAGGCTCAGTCTGCTTTGCAACTGCTTAAAGGAAGTACCTAACCACGACGATCGTTAACAACGATTTTGTTTGCACCTCGGAACAAACTCGATTTCAATAAACTAATCAATTGTTAGTCGTTCGTTCTCTCATGCTGGTTGGCTAAAGGAGTTGTAAAACCAATCAGTTACAAACAACAACATATTTTCCCTGGTCTTCAACAGCAAAGGGTATACTCTCTTAAAAAGTGCCTATGAAGTGAAAAATGTAAATTACGTTTTTCTAAAGAGATCATTTAAAAAGTATTACATACGCAAAGTTTCAAAGACTTTGGATAAAATGTCACCGAGATATAGCTGCCCAAATTTGCAGGTTTTACGCTGATGATTGGCTAGCTCATTTTGCATTCAAGGTATCAAGTTCTTCGAATTCTGTGACGTAATTTTGTTTGCCAACTTCAACAGTGACATGAGAGAAAATAGCAAGTTTAACTCATATCTCGACACTAATTCACAACACGGCATTCAAACTCAAGCTATTACAATTAAATGATTTTATCTCTATCTAGAAACCATTTTATCAGGTTGTAGATTATTTTTACCTTCAATAAGTTTGAATTTTTAAATAATTTCTCATATATTCTCTGTATTTAAGCAAACAAAATGACGTGTGACATTTGCTAATTTGCATCTTAATGGCTGGCCACTGAACGCGAATCTTCCCAGATGCGTAGTATCTTTACAATTTATTTTAACTCTCTGAATTTTTGCCTGTTTGTCTTTCTTATCATGATCTTTTCAAAAATCCAAAAGCATTTTTCGCTTCATAGCACTTTAACTTACCATAAGATCGAAACACCTGACCAGCTTGTCGAGGCACGATGTGATTACCACACGTCCAACCACCTGAAGACCTGTCACACTTGCTTCATGACCATCGTAGCTTCGTACTTTCTCTCCGGTCTGTCTCACAAACAATTTGTAATAACTAATCGATATTTTAAAACCATATGCATTTCCATACTGAGAAATAAAGTAAAATACAGTGGGTACCAACTGCGTTCCATAAGAGATTAAACTTCAAATGAGTCAAAGAGTCTTGAGTCAAAATATTTAACCTGAGAAAAAAGCACTCTGAATCCTAGTCAACAATAACCTAACACTAAAGCCAACCCCAACCCTATAACCCCAACCCTAACACTAAAGCCAACCCCAAACCCTAATCGTAACCCTATAACAGTAAAGCCAATACCAACCCTAATCCTAACCCTATAACAGTAAAGCCAAGCCAACCCTACCCCTAACCCTATAACAGTAAAGCCAATCCCAACCCTAATCCTAACCCTAACCCTATAACAGTAAAGCCAATCCCAACCCTAATCCTAACCTTAAACCAAAAGCCGCTGCCTCAAAACTTGACCCGTGACTCATTGACACATAAAAAATGACTTCTCGTTCCATAGGTGTCTGGTGCAAATCAATAAAGTATGAAGTGATTTTTAGTCAGAGTAAAAGTCCAGAAATTTTCCGGTTACTTTGAAGATTTTTCAAAACCGGCTATGTTACAACAATTGCATCAAACCTTCCTCTAAAGGAAAACATATAAAAACTCGTAAAATCTAAACATTCTTTAAATCAAATTACATGGACTGATATCTCAAATGTCACGCTGTTTTCTATGTGCCTTGCAACAAAACTCCACTTTTCAAGGAGCCCCAGTTCTCGAACGGAATTTCCAAAATTTAAGAAATTCTAGATTTTCAACATTGAGTACGAACCATGTGCAGTGCATACGCTAAAATTATAAAACCGAAGGAAAACAAAATGGATTACATTTTTTAACAAGAATTTACGTATTTAAGCAATTTAAGAAAAAAACAAAAAGAATGTGCATTTAGGTCAACATTTGAGTGAAAGACCACCCGCTTTCTTGATAATAACATAAATTGGGTCGAGAAGAAATTCATTGAAGTTGAGATCGAGCTTTCAAAAAAAGGCTGTGGGGATTGGGTAACAAACAGGCGATGGTCATTTACTTGGCCTGTCAGAGAACCACGAGTCCTAAGAACAACAAAGTTAAACAAAACCACCTATTAACGAGAGTCTGCCTGAAATACTAGATAACCTTATAAGGAACATAATCCAGAGATTCAAACACCACACGATATGGAACATGCAAAGTTAGCCTACTCCTTTGCATGAAAGCTTACTAATGCAGATAGCGTGTAAAGCAGAACGTGGCATTCTATGGTAGAATTTACAGATACAATTCTTATTTAAACAGTGACAAGTACATTTCTACTTAAAAAATACCAAGATATCTTACGTTAATATTGTGTGCCAACGCATTTTTGTCTGCAGCGCCACTGTAAATAACATTTTCCACAACCTGTTAAGAGGTCAGATTCTCATTCAAAACACTGGTTTTTTAATACTGTGTTAAGACTAAGCATACTTAACCCTCGAATGTACAAGGAAGACAGTAAGCCAGAGTACAGCAAATGGAATCATTCTGAAATGCTTGTGTTTTAGCGCAACAAATTTAGGAATCAAACACGTATTTCAACTAAATTTCGTGTTTGAAACTTAACTAGAATGTCTTTTTCTTCAGCCACTGAAAGTGAAATAAGTTTCTGGAAAAACACAAACTTGTAAAGCATTTTCAACATATATTTTTCCAATTTTATACAGACATGAATGTTTGTATAACGCTCGTATAAAGAATTGAAAAACAAAACCTCATCAGTTCGCAATGCTGACTTCATCTATTTTTACTGTTGTCGTGGAAGCAATTGGGTGGACATGGTTGGTGCATTTGGTAAGATCTCTGATTTCCAACCACAAGGTCCCCGGTTCGATCTCGGCAGTTTGCAGAGATTCGAATATTTGTTGTGACCTTCGTTTCCACCTAAGCCAACTCAGCTTTCCATCCTTCCGGGGTAGGTGAATGAGTACCAGCATCTGCTGGGAGCTAACCTGCGATGGATTAGTGTCCCGTCCAGGGGGAGTACAGAAACCGGAGATAAGCGCCGGTTCCATGGGCCACTAGGCTCCTAAAGGATTTAGATTAGCATGGAAACAATTAACTGACACAACACAAATGTTTTTGAAAACTACTTGCAGTGCGCACTTGTTTTTCGTGACAAGTTGGATCGAAAAATTTTTCTAGTGCACTGGGAAATTTTGTCGATCCAACTTGTTAGGAATAACAAGTGCGCACTGCAAGTTTGCCAGTGTGCAGCGGGCTTAAATAACCTGACATCTTAAGATTGATTTGTCACAATAAAGAACTTGGTCGTCCGAGGGTTATAAAGCATTAAACTTTCAATTGATAAAGGCTGATAGCGTTTTAAAAACCCCGTCAAACGTTACAAACCTGTATACACAGCACTGTCATTTGATGGCCGTTTAGTGTCTTTAGCAGCAGTCCAGACTAAAGAAAAAAGAATCATTTAACTTGGTCAAAAAAGAACAGAAAATTCTAAACTTCAGAAACGTAGCTTTAGCATAATTTGTCGCTACCTTTTGATCTCTGATTGACACTGTGGAGTCGTACGACCCTGTACAAAGTAATCTTCGCTGTTTCTCAGTGGCGGTCGTCAAACAACTGACACCACGTGGTTCGTGACAATGCAGACGATCCACACAAGTATTACTCTGAAACAAAACAATGAAATGAAGGATCTTTGCAATGTTTTTATATAAGTGTGGTTTTAAGGCAAATACTCCAGTACTGAGAGAGACAAACAGCATTGTTTGTGAGGTAACTACCTTAAGACATACTGAAGCAATTACTCCATGACTGAGATCGACATACAACATTGTTTGTGAGATGCCTACCTTAAGACATATTGAAGCAATTACTCCATGATTGAGATCGACAAACAACATTGTTTGTGAAGAGGTACCTACCTTAGTTAAGACATATAAAACCTCCTACTACACAACAGAGATCAACAAACAACATTGTTTGTGAAGAGGTACCTACCTTAAGACATATGGAAGCAACTACTCCGGTACTCAGACCAACAAAAAGAAGGTCAAATGCTGTGTGCAAACACATGACCCGTCCGTTAAATGTAAACTTGTGGGAACAAGTGCCACTCTAAGAAAAAAAACGTAAGCTGCATTAAACTTTTAAAACTTTAAAGATTGCAAGGGTCTTTAAGCAAAGGTTTTGTCATTCGCCGCTTCTTGTACAAACACTGTTTAAGTGTAGGTTATGTTGGTAAAAAGGTTGTAGCTTTCAAGTCAACACTTGCAGAAATGAACAGTTTCAACGGTTTTTGTCAAGAAATAGGTAGTCATGGACTACATATAGCTACAGCAATAAAATTCTTGCCATTGGCGAGTGATATAGAGCAAACGCTTCTTTCAGTAGTCTGTTTTCAAAACGACCGTCTTCTTGGGTACCCTGTGTGACTCCTATAGCCCAATGCATGTCAACTTGGGTACCCTGTGGTTATTAGTTACACCCTCATCCTCTTACACAGCACCATGGAAAAGTAGCTATCCCTGATACCAGCTGTATAGCTACAATAAAAACCTTACGATGAGTTGCGAATCATGCAAGATTAAATTCCTACGCTAAAAAGAGAGTGAATATTACATATAAAACAGTTTTTATTGATGTTTATTTTGGTCAGATTCAGTTAAATCTACCGACAAAACCAACTAGTGTGAAATTTTTCACGATCTGGTATTGAGACGTTTGGATTTTTTATTGTATCAACGACAAATAAACTAAAAAGGATGGTGCGGAAAAGAAACAATATCTATTATTTTTACATCCATCTTGAACATCACTATACCTTAATGTTGTAGCTACGGACTGATTGATCATTGGAGCCAGTAAACAATTTCTGACGATCGGTAGAAACCTGAAAAACATCAGTCAAAACTAGCACCTATAGATCTAATAAAGGTCACACATAAGAATCGGCTATTTCACAAAGAGTTCAATCCCAAACATTTAAACAAAATACCAACGGGAATGTTTTTTATATTAAATTATAGTTAATTAAATAAATAAACAAAGTAACGATTTTCAAACGAATATTGGCTTTTTTATATCATATAAAAATGTTGTTGGAAGGTTCGGAAAGAAGGTTCTGCAACTCTTGGAGAAAGAAAACAAAATTGTGCAGCGTACAACTGAGAGAGAAAAATCCTCCAAAGGCAAACTGAGAGAGAAAAATCCTCCAAAGGCAGCGCTGAAAAAAAATAATTTTGAAAAACATATTTTACGCTCCATTCTTAATGGAAACACATTTTGACTGTTTGCCTGTGCGAAAAAAGTCTTGCAGCGTCTGAACCTTCAACTCCCCATCCCTTTTCCCTCAAAAAAAACAAATGGTTCGCCCCTTATCATAAATTATGGCCACAAAAGGTTTCCATTACGTTGAAATTTGAGAATATTTCGCCATATTGGTTCGTTAACGTGTCAAAAAAATGCCGAGCGATAATCACGAATGACGTCAACCATATATTAAAATATTAGAATTGTGCAGTTTACAACATAGAATACTTCCACTCACTTTTTAGTTTTCGTAATCTCCAATAACTAATTAAATGGAGGATGAACTCCAAAATTATTTATTGATCTGTTAAACTTCATCTGGCATTTCAAAAATGTGTTTTTATACGGATTCCTCGATCTGTTTCCTTAGAAATAAACAACAAAACACGCTAGCTTTGACTAAGAGACATCATACTTGTGCCCACGATGTAACAAGGTTGGTATCGCATGACGCTACAAAATTAGAATGCTGAGTACCATTTACTTTGACGAGCTTAAGTCTTTTGTAATAACGCATTAATAACGCATTACTAAAGTTTTACTAATCCATTTTTCAACATGTAAGATCTACATTTTTGGAATCTCAGTTGTATGCGCTTGAACATATGAAAATAAAACGTTGATGCTTCTCTTAATTGAATGTTCCCGACAACTATTTTCTATTCACTTTCTTTGGATTCTTTACACTAATGTATATCAAAATGACGCTGTTTGAGACTATCACTGAGGAGGGGGTACAAACAAAAAATGTTTGGACCAAATCCTCCCCTGACATGGCGATATTTTCAAACAACTTTCATATTTTCAGGACAGTATAAAAATAATAAAGTTCTGTGTAAAAATAACTTTGGAATGACAAATTATATTTTATTCTTATTTATTTTTGAAATTGTTTTACAGGTAAATAAAAGTTCTACTTTAGTGATCATTTTCCATTAAAACTCCACTTTTTATTCTTTCTTTTATAATCAAGTGGACTTTGGGTGGACCTTTACGGCCTTTGGAAGGGGGGTGGGGGTGCCTGCGCACCCTGTGCAACCCCCCTCCCCTCCTGCGTACGGACCTGTAATGGTCTTTTTAGAGCATGATCTCCATTGGCGGGATAAATTCAAATAAAAATCTAAGGGAAATAGATGTATTGCATCCTTGCCGCGATAATAAATGGTATTATTGAAAAGTTATCAGCATTTAGAACACTAGATTGCGAACTGTCCCATTCTTTTATTCATAATCAGTCTAACTTAGAAATTAAAGCCGTGAAACGGCAAGTAAAAACAGTTTATAAACTGCTGACTACAACCAATTAGCAGTTTCTAAACGGTTTTGATAGTAGTTTCGCCGCTCGAACTTCTAAATTCGACAGATTATGAGGAAAAGAAAGGGACTGTTCGCAGTCTATTAGAACTTTTAAAGATTAATGGCCAACAGTAACAACTTGTTATCTTCTTCAAAAATGTGATTCCTTATTTCACGTTTGTGTGATTCGCATATATCACCTACCTGTAGACAATTAACAGCTTGATGGTGACCCTGGTAAGTCTTTAAACATTCACCTGTCTACAATGAAAACGAAACAAAAGCTCAGACAACTATCGCAATATTGAAACTCACCCATCTTAGGTTAGCACTTCCAAACCCACCCTACCCCACCCTACTCAATCATAAAGCTGAGCCCAAAGAGCAACCGGCGGTTGTCATAACGTAAATAAAAAAACTTTATTAGAACGGAGAAGCTTTTCTTTATGATACAAGAAAAAAAATAGAATCGTTTTTAGACTGAGAATGGCCTCTAATTTGAATAGCTCGACTTTCTGAAACTACAAATAAAAACGAATATGAATCCTTATAAAAAAAACCCCTTAATTTGTAGAACTGTTGGATGCTGAATAGCAAAATATTTCAATAATCTTAACTAATATGATGTAATAAATTTACCTGAATATCAAATGATCGTGAGGTTTTATCTGCAGAACAGGTGAACAAACGCCCCTCGCAAATCTGATTAAAGGAAAAACAAATCCAAGGGGTGAGTTTAGAACAACTTACGAACAATGACATTAACAGCACACTAGCAAAATCCTTTACGAGTTAGATGGCCCATAGAGCCGGTGTTTATATATCTCCGGTTTCTGAAGTGTTAAGAGAAAAAGAGTCTTTGACTCCCCCTAGACAGGCCACTAATCCATCACAGGTTAGCTCCCAGGAGATGCTGGAATTTATTTACCTACCCCGCAAGGGTGGAAATCTGAGTTACCTTTGGCAGAAAAGAAGGCCACACAAATATTCAAATTTCAACAGAGCCAGGACTAAACTGGAGACCTTGTGGTTCAAAAAACAGAGCTCTTACGACTGCAACAACCACCCCTGGGAACAGCAAGCTAGGAACTATTAAAAGACCGTAGAAGAAGCAGTTTTGAAACGCATTTGAGAAATTAATAACACAAGACATGATTTTACAAGACACATTTCGGATCTACCCAAGATCATCTTCATTTGAGTAATAATTACCATGGATTGTTGGCTATTTCTTGTATAGCAAACGAACGTACCTGAATCCCACAAACAGCTGATGTGTGACCGACAAACTTGGAAGCAAATATGTTGCCCTGGGACTTGGAACCTTTGAGAGAGAACACATTGCCATCATCAGTCATCATTGATCATCATTATCCTCATCCTTCTAATATGGCATTCTCGATTATTATCATCACCATGATGATGATGATGATCATCATCATCAATCATCATCACCACCATAATCAATCATACACATCATCAATCATACACATCATCAATCATAAACATCATCAATCATCAATCATACACATCATCAATCAATCATACACATCATCAATCATACACATCATCATCATCACCACCATAATCAATCATACACATCATCAATCATACGCATCATCATACACATCATCAATCATGGTCATCAACATCATCATCATTAATCATCACAATCATCACTATCACCATCATCATCATCATCATCAATCATCATCATAAATCATCGTCATCACCATCATCATTACCATCATCATCAATCATCATCATTATCACCATCATCACTATCATTATCACCATAATTACCATCACCATCACCGTCATTATCACCATCATCAATTCTCATCCTCATCACCATCATTATCAATCATCACCATCATCATCCTCAATCACCATAATCATCAATCATTATCATCATTGCCATCATCAATCATAACCACCATCATCCTCCTCAACCACAACAATCATCAATCATTATCATCAATTCATCAACGCCATCATCAATCATAACTACCATCATCATCCTCAATCACCATAATCATCAATCATCATAATCATCGCCATCATTATCCTTACGACAATCACCATCCTCAATCACAATCACAATAATCATCAATCATTATCATCATCGCCATCATCATCAATCATAACCACCATCATCATCCTCAATCACAATAATCATCAATTATCATCATCATCACTATCATAAATCGTCATCAACACCATCATCATCGCCATCATTATCGTCGTCATCATATCATCATCATCATCATCATCATGAATCATCACCATGAATCACCATCATCCTCACCATCATTACTATCATCATCATTATTTACCATTATCATCACCATCGCCATCATCATCGTTACTATCACCATCATCATAAACATCATCAATAATTGTCATTATCATCATTAATCATCATCATCATCACCATCATTAACATCAACGTCACCATCATCATCATTATCATCATCATCATCATCATCATATCATATTATCGTTACACGATAACAGAAAGAGAAGACTTAAATGATTTAAATGTGAAAAAGTCTAGAAGAAAGTTAAGTTGAGCACTGGGTTTACACAATTCCGCACCTAAGCTCTTGACGATATGCTTTCTAAACGAGTTGACAGTTGAGGTAGGTATACGAAGATGAGTGACATCCTTATCTCCAGAAACATCCAACGACGAGCTGGAAGGCTGCAGGACGAAATCATCTTAATAATACTTCTGCACGATAAGCTCTTATTTCAAGTCTCCTCCCATAACAAGGCTATCAATTAATAGTGGGTTTTGAAAAATCAAATATATAATTTTTTCCAATTTGATGGCTGAGAGACCAAAGCTGAAACTTACAGAGCACTATGTTAACAAATTGTATCGTCTTCTAAGTAATCTAATAATAATAATAATAATAATAATAATAATAATAATAATAATTACTCAATGACAACTCCCCTGAGGGGTTTTTCAGTGCAATGTTAAAGTCTCTCTCTCTACTAGTTAAGAATCCCAACAAGTAGGAGGCAAACCAGTTAGCTATTTACAAAGCATAAAGAATTTGTCCCTGGGATCACCGAGGACAAATTCAATCAGTAGTCCGAGTCGGGGATTTGAACCCGGGTCTTCTGCATTCAAATCCCTAACTCTGACCACTAAGCCAGACTGCCTCCAAATCTCTCCTTAGTTTGTTGCACAGATGAAGACACCAAATTCATGGTTAGATGTTAGTAACAAAAACATCAGTTAGACCAAAAGAAATCTATCCTAAAAATCTATCCTTTGGGTTACCAAAAATAAAACAAGTTGTGCAATTTATTCGAACAAATAGGGTCACTCTCAAATTATGGATCTAGAGTCCCCCAAATACTGCCAAATTTAATTACATGTTGATAACACAGGCTTAAAATTCAATCACAACAGTGGGCTTAACATATAAAAGGTGACAATAAAGCCTATTTCCAAAAAACGTCTTTACACAAAGAAAATTCTGTTTTACTTTCAGTTGCGATTTATTGGAATTAGTATTAAGAGGTTAATTCTCTTATGATGGACACTGATTGAATAAATGTTGGATTTTACTAAAGCTTTTATTACTTTGAACACACCTCATCACGTGTTAGGACTTCATCTGCCTCTGTACCTGTTTCCACAACTTTACCAGCCACGACTGGAGTGTTGTCTGTGACTGAGTGTGATTCTCTCTTTGGTTGGCCTTCACGGGATGAATGTCTAGACCTTCTATTCCTAACCGAGGGTTTCTCCATTCCTGGTTTCTTTGCTGAATGACTGTGCTCGTTTTGACTTCTTCTTCTACTAACGTGCCTATCTCGTTTTCTTTTCTTTTCTTTAGAGCGTGCACTCCTGCTGGAATGAAATAAGCTAGATTTCTTCAACTCTTTCGTTGTTTTATTATTCATATCTCCTGCTGAGCTTCGCAAAGAATGAGTTAAGAAATCCGAAGAGTTACTATGTTTTTCCGCATCTCTCCTTTGGTGGTCATGACGTTTCTTTCTTCTATATTCCATTGGCCGACTCTCTTTGGAATTGGTAGCTTCCGATTCTACAGAGGGATTATTATTTGGACCTTCTGCAGGAGCCTCGTTTTTCATGTCCTGTGATTTTCTCTTCCAACTTTCAATCTTTTGCTTCACTGATTCAAGTTTCTCCTTCGACTGGGCAATTGTACTGGAAACCCTGACGTCAGAGAAACTATGCTTCCTCCGTTTACTACTTTGAAGTGGTAACTTTTTGGGATAGTGAAGCTGATTCATTTTTCTCAGAGCATCAGCCCTATGCTCTTCCTTTCGTTTTTCTTTTACGTTCTGTTGATTGCTTTCTACCACAGTGTTCCCGGTATTATGTTGATGTTCATGTTTATTTGACCCGTTTTCAACAGAGGTTATTGCCTCCTTTCTCTCGCCTGAGCTTTGATCTTGGGAAGAAGTTTCCACTGTTGATGTGTTTTCTTTCACTGTCTGAATTAAAGAAGAGTTATCATTGGGCATGTTGTTCGGAGCATGCTTCTGAGACAACTCCTGAGTATTGTCATTTTTCATCAAATTTTTCGATTCTGTATTCTCATTTTTACAGCCTTCACCTGCAACAACCAAGAGATCTCTGTCATCTAAAGACATGCTTCTACGCTTCTTCAGCTTACGACCAAAAGAAAGATTATTTTCTTGGTAAGATGTATCCTTGTTTTCAACAACAGTTTTAGTGGTTAGTCCGGAAGATGTGGTTTCCCCAAACTCATTCGAGCTTTGCTTTACACCCAAATTTACATTTTGCTCAAAAACTTTCTTTTCTGGTGTGAGCGTCCTACCAGGTTCAGTATGTGTAATGCCCTGAGTAACGTTTGTTAATGAGCTGGTGGAGTTAAGCCCAACATCTAAACCAGGTATAAAACGTTCTGAATAATTGTCTTTTGATAAGTTGGACGAAAAATACCCAGATGCTACAGATGCGCCATCTTTAGTATGACTCCTTTGTAAAGGAACGTCCAGCTCTACGTTAGAGCTACCGTGTAATGTAACAGAGTGTTTATCATCGATTGTGTTTTCTTCAACTCCTTGTGCACCTAATCGTTGTTTACATACTGCGTGTTGCAAGATTTGAAGACGAGCTGAGCGCAGTTGGCTCATTCTGGCAACAATTCGATTTTCTTCTGAATGAAGACTGTCCAATTCTGTGCATAATTTTTGGATGCGAGATCGGACTAGCTTCAAACGGGACTGTACAGAGTTTAATGATTGCATTTGATCTTGCTCTTCTCGTTCGAGTCTCAACAAGCCATCAACATTAACTCCAGAAGCATAATTTAGGATTCTATCGTCTGTGTTCATTTTATCTGTATTACAAATTCTCTTAACTGAACTATGCTCAGGAGAAACTGTTCTTTTATGTTTTAATGGTGACTTTTGATAAGTTGATACCGAGTCTTCAACAAGCCTAAGTTTAACACTTTCACTCAACGTTACATAGGGTTTGGTGCTTAGATCCATCATTTCTGTCAACTGAACTCCAGTTAGTGATTCAGCGCCTGAATCCAGTTTACCTTCAGTAACACCTCTATAATGGGTGTCAGTTGGGTCTCTAAGTGACGTTGGCACATTGTCGAGTCTATTTTCATATGTTCCCCTTTCTTTCAACAACTTACTAGTTGTATGGGAAACTAATGGGCTTACAGGACGCCGGCTTACATTACTATGAAGCGTTTCGAATTGTGCAGTAGGTTTATGGTTATCAGGTGTGCTTATCAAACCACTTGCTGAGTTGGGCAATGCAGACAAACTTAGAGAGTCAAATAAGCCCTTGCAAGACCAACCTTTTTTCGGAGATTTACCAGAATCGTCCAGAAAACTTTTCTTTTCAGTGTGTAAAATCGAAACGGGAGAACACTGTTTGAGTTTAGCAGGTGCATAAGTATAGGAATCAGCAGACTTACTGGTTGCTGAACTAACAGATGAACTAATGTATGATGTAGCGCTAAGGTCCATAAAAGTAGAGTTTGTATTGTTGTTTAAGTGATCTCCAGCAATTGAATTTACTCTGTGTGGACTACTTTTAGTTGAAGGTTTAGTATCGCGATTTGTAGATTTGGTCTTTGTCGCAGATGAGGTAAAAGGTTCATTTTCTGAAGTTGCTATTGGAGAAATTTTGTGGCAATTCTGTTTTCTTGAGATGAAGTCTATATGCTCAAAATGTAATGATGGCCTTGAATCCAGGCTCACACTACGTCTTGCACGGATAGCCTTGACAGACGCAATGGATGTTGCAGCTGCCCATCCTGAATTATCTGGTGGTGCTCTTATGGTGTTATCAACTTGTGGAACAACTTGAGTTTGTGTCTGTGGTTGGACTTTACTTCTCTCAACAAACCTGCTCCTTGATTTAGAAATATTTGGTGCTACTGTAATGGGAAGAGAAGCGTTTTCGCCATCTCCTTTTTTTGATCCATGACGCAATGCAAGAGCCCGTCGTATCGCAGGAGGAAGGTTTGTCATAGCAAGATCAAGGGAAACATTTGTTAGACTTCCCTTTGGTGAATCCCCGGATGATTTCGGAAACCTAAGAGCTCCAGGCACCTCTCCCCCTGGGGAAAATTGACTTTTAGTCGATAGTGAGGGCCTATTAACGATATCAAGCTTGCTTGCAATCTTTTTCGGGGAGGGGGAGGGACTTAACCTAGAAAAAGACTCTCCAAACTCACGGGTACCACCTGAGTTGGAATATGTAGCATCAACTGGGCTGACAGAAGATCTATCAAGTGAACTCACAGAAGATTTTCTCTCTGTAGTAAAAACTTTTGGTGGGGATGTTCCAAAACGGATGACTGAAGATTTACTACCAGCTGTATCCTGTATGTCTTGTTCTGAAGGACTTTTGGCATGTAAATGATGCGGTCTCCCCAACAGCTCAGTGCTATCGTTAAGATCAATCATGCCAACACCAGAGTAATGAACAGGATCATTCTCGACTTCTTGCTTTATAGGAAAACTTAATGCACTCAGTGAACCTTCCTTTTTATTTGTTTGTGGTACTTTGGATTTGCTATCAATCGATCCAATTAATGGGGAACGACGGCCAGTGAACAAATTAGAAAATCGACCATGAGGTACCTCAGCTACTGAACACATTCGGTTGACTGATGGCATAAGACCATCAAAACGATCCTCGTCCCTCACACCTGTACTTGCACGTCTTGGTCGGAGCTGAGAATTCATAAAACGTTTGTGGATGGAGTCCCCAAGATCAACTGCTTTTGAAGTTTGACTGCCTTTGATAAATTTAGGTGAAGTCTCATTCAAATCAATTTCGCCTATTTGACACACGTTTTTCTTTTCACCTTGATGAGCGATGTCAGGTACTTTCACTTTAGGGCTAGGTGTTTTGTTTGTGTCAGCCATTTCTGGTTTATATTTGTCCACAACTTTTGATATATCATCAAATTTAGCAGTCGCTGCTAAGTCTAAAGTAGCAAACCTGAAGCTTGGTGGTACGGATAACCCAGCAGTTGTAGCTGATGTATCGGAAGGAAGACAAATGTTAGATTCTGTTAGGTTCAATAATCTTGAACCAACACTTAATGCAGCGGAGCTCTTAGATTCCAGGGGTGCAGAACTTGAGGAGAAACGCCTTAAAGAACTCGCTCGGTCTTTTTCCTGTTTTTGTTTCCACCAATGATAATTGCAGTAACCACTGGAATAAACGTGAGACAAATAAACAGGATTAGCTTACATTTAAGCAAAAATACTAAAAACAAGAAGTGCATAAAAGTAAATCGCTGACACGTAATTACAGTTCAATTTAGGGGAAAATTGTGTCGTGTAACGAAATCTTAACTAACCTTACGTGAAGTGGTAATGATAGTAGTAGTACTACTACTGCAGTAGTAGTAGTGGTAATAATTATTGTAGTAGTAATAGTAGTAGTAATAATAGCAGCAGTAGTAGTAGTAGTAGTGGTACTAGAAGCAGTATCAGCAGCAGCAATAGTAGTATTAAGTCCCTTGCAACTCAAATGCGCTTTGACCAATAAAGTACTAACCCATTCGTTTTGTTCTTACAAGGATCCTGTTGTTTGGCACACCAAGTGCAAGAGCAACCACTTTCTGTAAAAAATATCGAACAAAATGGACTCCATATGAGATAACTAAGAAGGATTGAGATTCTCAACCAATGACATTTCAGCATGTAAGAAAGGTAACACGAGACGAAGCAATTTTATCTTCCTCTTAAAGTGCTTTAAGTTGGAATAATTTATATACCTATTTGTTGAATATGATATATGACATTACGAATTTCTTAGACTCAATTTTCTCCGATGCTGTGGACCAAAAACTTTTTGTTGCATTGTCAACCATTATTTCGACCAATGATCAAACCAACACTAAGGGTTCACAAAGATTTCCATCAGTTTTATTACTCTGTTAAAACTGCCATTAAGCGCCTATTCATACTGTCAGCTTTGGACTATGTAATTCAAAATAGTGAAGTTGTTACAGCAAAGGTCTTCCAAAGTCTAATTTAAAAGGTCTTCCAAAGTCACCGCATCACCTGAGTATCTGAGGGGTTTTGGGTTGACACAAACAGCTCCATTTCCCCATCTTCTAGCTTCGGCACGGCAATTGTGACTTGAGTTTCAAGGTAGAAATGTTCCTAGGGAATCAATAAAATTTCAATGTCTCTTTTAACAGTTTTACAATGGTATTTAACTATTAATTAGAATGGACAATATTCTTATTTTCAAACGTCCTGGGACGAGTAAACTCTGCAAAGTGAATGAAAGGCTAATGCGGGAGAAGTCAACATTATTGTTGTGCCTACTGCTGTACTAACTGCAAGGGAAAAAACTGGAACTAAACAAATACCCCGACATTTCGCTATATCACGCAGGGAAGACGTCAAAAGTTGATCGCACGCTAGCTAGCTGGAAAACCTAAACGTAACAAGGCATAGTTACAGTTTATGCTCTAAAAGCTTTGAAGGAGCTTTAGGACCAACAAATACAAAGCCTGTTCTTAAAATATTCTATTTTTCTGAACATCTCCAACGAAAGTAAGTGAAAAAGCAACTGGATCAAAAAGAAAGACGATTGAAATAATAAATAAAACACTAAAGACAGTGTTTTATCACATTTCCTAACACAGAGAAGAGAGTACGACGCAATATATATATATATATACAAAAATGAAGAAATCAAAGAAGACACATCGATTCACAGTGAATCGATGTGTCTTCTT
>JAOBAY020074644.1:0-11397 GCA_025331085.2 Zoanthus sociatus | reverse complement strand
ATTGATGCTTTTACTAATTTTATCTGAGATATAATCAATGTGGTCGTGCCATGAAAGATTGCTGTCCATTATTACCCTTACATACTTAAAGTTATGTGTTTGTTTGATGACTTGATCAGCCAACATTACTGGAGGAGATACAAGTAATAATTCACTTTTTGTCATGGTTGAAAAATAATATACTTTGTTTTTGATAAATTAAGTGTTAATTTATTTGAGGAAAGCCAGATGAGAATTTTTTGAAATTCCATATTTACTTTTTGAATTAAGAGATCTAAATCATGTCCGCTGACAGTTAACGAGGTATCGTCAGCAAACAGTCTTATATTAAATTAACTTGTAGCATTGGTGATGTCGTTAATATTTATAAGAAAAAGTAACAGTCCTAGAATAGAACCCTGAGAGACTCCAGAGTTGACTGGAAGTGTCTTAGAGAGGAAACCATTAACAAAAACTCGTTGTTTTCTTTTTTGTAGGTAGGATTTAAACCAATGATTTTCTAAATCTTGTATTCCATAGAAATCCATTTTTGAAAGAAGAATTGAATGATTGACTGTGTCAAATGGTTTACTTAGATATAAGAACAATGTTAATACATAATTGCCAATGTGTGAAGATATTTCATCAACAAGGTCAATAAGGCAGTCAGTTGTTTTACTGCCAGGACAGAAGCCGTATTGGTTAGGAACTAGAAGTTTTCTTGAAATTAAATATGAATTTAGTTGAACGAAAATACATTTTTCGAATAATTTGGTTAAAGCAGGTAGAATCAATATTTGTCTATAGTTATTACATAATGTTCTAGAGCCTTGTTTAAAGATAGGTATAACTTTAGCTATTTTGTTCCGGTGTGGAACGCCGTTCCATTTGATGGTAAATTGTTTGATGAGGGTGTGAGGCAAATTGATGGTGGGAAAGATGGCGTTTTCATCGGCATTGTTATTCCCGTCGCTTTTCTTGAGGCGTAGCGTCATGCTGAAATACGATCGGTTCAAGTCCACAAGCGTATCGGTGGCCGGAATGAGAAATTCCACTGGCGAAATATTATCCGACAACGGGGTGTATTCCTGGAATCGTTTTTCTTTGATGCTCATGTCAGTTCTCGGGAGCTCAAACAATTGCACTTCATTTCCCAGAGCGGGTTTCGATCCGGCGTACGGTACGATGTCCTTTTTAACGGGATCTGTGTCGTGCAGATCTAGTACGTGGATGACCAAACGTTGTGGATTGATGCCGATCGGATGATTACCACGTTGAAGGAGTTGCATCAAAGAAAGGTTTCCGCCTTTTATACCACGCGGTGCCCGATGAAAACGAGGTCTGTTAAAAATAGGTTTCATACGCATGTTAATCGAAAATGTCCCGTACACGTTTCACGGTTCTTCCAGGTAAGGTCTTCACCCGTTTGACGGCTCTTCCCGGCAGCGACTGGCTCACTTTACGTTTCAGTTCCCGTTTGACGCCTCTTTTAAAGTCTTTTTTGAGCTTGCTTTTCAAAGTATTTTTTTATCGATACTTTGAATCCCGTGATTTAATCCTTGTTGGATGAGTTGATTGGCGTCGTTGCCTCGGAGACTTTCTGTCGATCCTGCTAAGGCCAGATCGTCTTTCAGTCCTCGTCTGGTTTGTTAACTCCAACGGTAGAGACTTCCCCCACGCATGATCCATAAAAACTGAATCGTTAAGGCTAAATCGTGTTTATATATCGTTTTGAAACACCAAGGTGATGCTCGTCGGTTTGTGACTGTCAAAGATCACCAGTTTCCCGTTTTGTTCACTAAAATGCACTTCCACCGTTTTTATAATATTACTGCGAACCTGTTGGAACTGGAAATGTCGTGGTTCGATGTACATGGTGCCTTTCTCTTGACGATTGTACGGGATTTCCCTCAACAAATTGGTGATTTGACTTCCGGCAATACTGCTGGCGGCGACGTCGCTGTACACCATCAACGTACGGGCAGGGGCGCCTCGAAGAGTATCGTACGCGGCATTCAAATTTGTGAAACGCCAGTTCACCGCGGGGGATAACGTCAGCATCTTGGTTTCTATTTTGAACAAGAGTATTCCACCACTGGAGGTTCTAAATCCTTTAATAAACCAGAGGTTCGTGGTCATAGCCCCGTCCACATCCGTAGGCATCAAGTTAAAACCTAAGGTATATTCTCCTCCTGACACGTTACACAGCCAACCCATCTTCAACGCCAAATCGGTACGAATTGACAGAATCGGTCGTTCTTTACTGGATCCGGAGATAATGTGCAACTTGGAATCCAGTACGATATCCACATGGTTTCCTACATCCTGTGTGGAGAAGGAGGATACGGCTCTTTTCTTGTTAGTAGGATGCACCAATTTTTTTTGGTTTGATTGAAGTGTTTTGTAAAGCTTTGGGTGATTCGATTCATCATCGAGATCACGATGGCTTCGCCGGTCGGGGCCGTAAAGGTCTTGATCTCGGCATAATTGAATCGCACCCAATCTGAAGATCCCCATTTTCCATCCCCTGTTAAGGTAATGACTTTGATGATAAACAGATCCGTGGGCGCTAAACCACTGTCAGCCACTTTGTCAGCCTCTGGAAGGTCCAAATCCCCATACCCTAAACTATCGAGAATGCTGTCTGTCGTATCGAGGATGGTGGCCCCACTCAGAGCAACTTTCCAGTGTGGGCCTTGGAGTCCCTAGCGTTGCGGTAATCGTATTTTGAAACTGTTGGCTTGGTTGGCTGGGAATTCGTGGATGGAGGAGGTGCTGGGTAAGGTCACGTAAAAGGAACCCGGTCGGGCTAAACGGAGGGTCATGCTTGATCGTCACGATGAATCCAACTGTTGTATTTTTTAGGCCAACCTTTCCACTGCACGTACAAGTGATCGCCACGTCGTTTCAAGACTTTCTCGATACGCCACACGGTTTCGTCGTCGACGTGTACTTTTTGAAGTTCCTCGGTGTAGAACGTGCCTTCAATAGCCGTGCCGTCGAGTTCTTTCAATTTATAGGTGACGGGCCCGATCGAATCTTGGAGCACGCGACTCACTTCAAAGACTTCTTCGGTCCATTGGGGTAAATATCCTTTTTTGAAAGGGCGTCGTGCTTGACTGATGCGAACCCGGTCTCCTACTCGGAAGGAGGGTTTGGCCTGCTTTCGCAGAGACGGTCCGTATAAGGTGTGCCACATTTGTTTTTCGTTTTTCAAGGTGACGTATTGGGGAGCTCGCCCAATACTGCGATGGTACGACGTATTGTATCCGTGCGATAGATCCTGTAAGACGTCGATGTATTTGAGGGTGTTGGCGGCTGTAAAGTATTGGTACATCCGTCCTTTGAGTGTCCGATTAAAGCGTTCGTCCAAAGCGGTTTTATTATCACCCGACGTCGCAAAGTGATGAATGCCCCGTTTTCGAAAGAGGGCTTGCACGGTGGTATTATAGAATTCTTTTCCTTTATCGGTTTGCAGTTGTTGAGGTTGTCGTGGAGAAGCGCGTTTCAAGAGTCTCTCCCAGGCTTGTTTCATCTTAGGTGCGGATTTATCGTGCACGGGTTCGACCCACGCATACTTCGACGACGCATCCACGACCGTCAAAAGATACCTGTTTACACGATTGTACCTGCTCACTTTTTGTATGTCCATCAAATCGGCGACCCATTGATAATCGATATCCATCACCATCACCGGGGTGGTCGGACACGTCCGACGGACCGGTTTGTGTAACGTGTAGGCCACATCCCGTTCGAAAGCGCGACGGACTCGTTTCACCGGGAGGCGATTCGCTCTAGCAAACCGTTGAATTCCTCCCAGACTGCCTGGCTGAGATGGGCGATGATACGTGTGGCGTATCGTATCGTCCTTCTTCATAGCGTCTCTACTACACACACTACAACAGAAAACGGCCACCATCCCCTTGAAGGGAAGATGCCCCAGGCAACATGCTACAAATGTCGACAAGGTCGGCAAGAGGTCGGGGACGTCGTGTTGCATCTCTTGGAAAAAAGTGTACGCGCGTTCGTCTGAATCATGATAGGTCAACCACACCACGTACGCCGCAAATCGCGCCCGATGCCCTGAATGATCCCCCATGACTTGTTTGATCATCATGAGTCGTTCTTCTTTCGTCTCGTAATCCGTAAAAAAGGAGGGGACCTCCTGAACCAAAAAAAACAGGCGGCCTAGACGCCGATACATCCACCACTTTAGTTTTATGTTGAGAAATGAGACAGATGGAGGTGGGGACGGTCTTTTGTTTTCATGAGCAAGCTAGCCTGTCCCGTTTCTTCGGATAGGTTCCTTCCAAATGAAGCTCTTTTTTTCCTCTATATAAATCGTTTCGTGTTACCACCACCTCTTTTTTTCTTGTTTTCATCATGGCCGATAGCACTCAAACTTCGGTGTCGTGTAACCACGAATTACTGCGAGAAAAATCGCAACAAGAGACACCGGGAAGGTGGACGCCACAGCGAGTTGAGGAACCGTTTGGAAGAACATGATCTTCACGTTCTTGGTGCACTTTCTAAGCGGATCAAAGGAGAAGCGCCTGAACCTTTGTTCCCCGAATACAGGGAACGAGCAGCTCATGTCGGGATACAATCCTTCCCTGGTGAAACAGTGTCCTTTTCACCACCTCGTTTTGGATCGCAAGACGACCGAATCCCATTGGGCCTATTACCGCTGTCCCGTGAAAGCTTGCGTCATGCTCTGTGGAACCGATCGTGTCGATGATTGGCTGCAAGGTCTCCATGCCCATTTGAATCCGTGCTATAAAGAACCGCCCGATGAAAACCTGAACATCAAACTCCCGTTTGTCTGTTTCTGCCAACACGAACAGTATCATCATCTCAAGCTCGGACAAAGTCGTTCCGAAAAAAATCCAGGGCGCTTTTACCTTTTACCACACGGGGTGTGGTTTTTTCTAATGGCTCGATGTTCCCCTGCTCTCTCGCAACGCCAAAGCTTGGAAGACGTCACAGCCCTAGCCCAGAAAACGTGTTTAGTGATCGATTTGGACGGATTTGCCGTGTAAGAAGGGTTCGTGACCCGTAAATTGGGATAGTGTACCTACCATAATCGTTGTGGTTCTTATCATTATTGTCCGTGGAAACTGTAGCATTTATCCCCGAAAGAAAAACAGACGGTGTGTTACGTGCAACGGAACATTCACGGCCTGTCGTATTATCCAACTGTTTATGCTCGACCTCACCACCGTCTTCGCCAGAATGTGTGGGACCTCGTGTGGTCACCATCAGAACATTTTGCACCATTATTGTCCTAGAAGCAAATGTTATCATTTTGTACAATGCTTTCGTCGCTACACGAACTTGTCTTATGATACGAACTATGTGAACTGGTACCGTCTAAGTAATTTCTTGTAAATAGTGTGTGTGTGTGTGTGTGTGTGAAAGAGCGGAGGACGAAGGAAACCCTCTTGTAGGCCCTAGAGAAGTAAAAGAATGATTTGTTATAAGCATGGTGTTAGTCTATTTTTCATATTTTTGGATTTGGAGCCCGTATGAATTTGTATTTGCTGCATACCCAATTGAACATCTACCATCCTTGGTGGCAAACATTCTACTGTGTATGTGGTCCTGCATACGCTCTTCAATATTGCCCCCTAGGAAGGCTTTGTCATCATTATGAACTATGCCCCATATTCCAAGGAGGTGGTTCCTAGATATTTAAATTTGGTTATGGTAACGAAGTATTTTCTATCGCAAAATTTTTGTCGATCATTCCCGTCATTATAGATGTTCTGTTAGAGATATACCTCTTGAACCTAGCCTGATTCTTAAAGATACGTATACGTACGTATACGCCCTTATGGGCGTAAAAGTCATTCCCATAGGAACATTTTACATCACCTCAAATATTTACGTGCCCACGAGCAAGGTCATATTAATGAAAATGTTTTGTATTGTAAATATAATTATTAAAAGAAAAATCAATGTATTTTATTTTGTTTAGCTCTTACCACCTGCCCGTATTAATTATTTGGAACCCACTGTAAGAGACATCAATTCAACTCACGTGTTTGCTTTCCACAACACTATGGATTAGGTGATTCACGTCATTGCATGTGTCTAGGCCTTAGTATTGCATAGACAAGAGAAATAACAAGTTTGCTATTAGTTGAAATTTATTTTCATCAATCGTATAATCACGTAAAATTTCGTGTATTTTAACATAATAAATGTTCATTTAGTATCTATTTGTACATCAGATCCAGCATCACTTAAAATAGATCGTCCGCTTCTTTCAAATCTTTCACTTTCTTGTCAGGATTTTCTCTTTCGTATTGTTGTTCAATCATGGTTTCCAGGTCGTGGCAATCGCAGCATTCACACCACCATCGTAATTCACGGTAAATGTCCACCCGTTCTTGATCGTCGTCGTGTCGTAACCACGCTTGCCAAAAATCATCCACATCGTGGAGTTTGTGGTTCCACTGTCTTATTACGTCCAGCAAGTCTTTCCTCCCGGTCATACTCTTCGCGTGCTTTCCACAACTGTTTTTCTTCACGGTCTCTCAAAAGCTTGATAAAACTAACGATCGACTCAAAGATTCTGTTCCTTTTATCCACATACTCAGGATCATCTTTCTCGTTTGCTTCCCACACGTGATACTCGAGCGAATTAATAACACGGTTTAAATCCTCCCAATCCGCTGTCTTTTCTATTCTATCCAATATGTCATCCACATGCGTAAAAAAACATCTTGAACGGCTGATTCTTCACGCACCCTCAACAGCTTGACAAAGCTAACGATTGCCTCAAAGATTATGTTTCTTTTCTGTACATACTCAGACTCGTTATCAGGTTTCATGTAATAATTTCGATCAGCAATGATTCGTCGCAGATCATAAAAATCCGTCTCCTCTTCCACACACGTAAAAATATCATCCACATAAGTCACAATGTATTTAACCTGAGTCAACGTGTAGCTCCTCCTTTTTACGCCCTTTTAAAAGTTTGACAAAACTAACGAGCGCTTCAAAGATTCTGTTCCTTTTATCCACATACTCGGGGTCGTCATGATCAGGTTCTCGCACGTGATCATCATACGTGCACGAATCGAGAATACGCCGTAAATCATCCTCATCCGCTGTGTCTTCTACCACCGTCAATAGATAATCAACATGGCCCACAAGGTATTTAGGATTAGCTTCCACGTAACACATCTTTCTTTTTTAGAAGCTTTACAAAACTAGTAAATGTCTCAAAGATTGTGATGCTTTTATCCAAATGCTCAGAATAATCCTGATGAGCTTCTTCCAATAAGGATCGTCTTCATCATTCGTCAAAAGGCGCAGCTCTTCCTCATCTGTCGTCTCCACGGTCACGGGTAAAAGAAAATAAAGATATAGGATTTAGGAGGACTCTCCACGCCCCACATCTTGTTCGTCTGATTCTTTTTTTGCATTAATCAATCTTCCTCCTTTATAGGGTTCACAACCATTGCGTCAGATCACGTGCTTTTTGCTTTTTCTCCACCATCTTTTTCTTAAATCGTTGTAATTCTTTCTGCAGTTGTTTTACTTTCTTCAAGACATTTTACTTTTCTTTTTCCACACACTGTTCTTTGGCCACCGCATCCATCTTTTCGTACAAACCGTACTCTTCCGATAACTGTACAAATTCCTTCACCTTCTTCTCCAACACGCGCTCAAATCGTTTGAGACCCCGATTCAATTTTAGAATCTTGCCGTACACTTGCAGCTTCGCTTGAACTCGTTCCTCTTCCATTTCTAGCACGAAAATGAATCGGGTTCCGTGGACGTATACCTTTATACGGGCTTTCACGAGCCTCTGCCATCCACGCACTTTTTTCTCTTGCTGGATTCCCGTACGCGAGACATTTTCCCGCCACTTGGCACACACGAAGGCTCTGTAACACTTCGGGATGCTTTGTTAGCATCTTTACGTTACGCTGTACCTCCCTGCGCCCCATTTTTGACCTCTTCCTGGCACCCCCTGGCCTGATCCCAACCTATCTTCTCCCCACCTTCATGACATCATTTTCCACCAATCCCCAGCATCACAAGATCTTTCCACTCTATATCAATAAGTTCCCTGCGAAAAAAAATTTTTTTTTGCTAAAAATCCATTCTGCACACATCCACCCCCAAAACGCGCTGCCATGACAACCTATGACGTCATTTCTGGCTTGGTAACCTTCCCTTCATCCAAATCACTTCCAGATTGGTAACCATCGAAAAACCTCCATATCCCTTGATAGCACTACTATCATCACAAGTCGTATGGTGATAATAGGTAGTTTGCGCTTATTGTAAAGTAGATCAAGTATGTGGTCTATTGTTTCATCCAGGGATATAGAGGTGAATGAGGATTCAACATGTATCATATAAAACAAGAGTTTCATCCCCTTCAATGGAGTGCTGGCCAAGTAGATCAGCAAAATCTAATGTGTTCTTAAGGCTATACCGGTTCTCTAGGGCTTGAAATTGCGACCAATACTGTTGCATTTGCAACTAAATATCTCCTTTTGCAACTAAAACCTCAACAGCGGTCGCAATTTTGCAATTAATATTATTTTTAATTTTGCGACTAAAACTTTACAAGCAGTCACTAAAATGCAAGCATGAAATCTTCTTAATTTTGAGCCCTGTTGTCAGTGAATGGCGACAAATATTTACAGTAGCTAAGGCTTAAACAGTCTCATAATAATAGGTTCCTCAAGTACTTATGATTGGGCATAGTTTTGGGTTTTCAATGGTGACTTAATCAAGGTCATTGAATTTGTGTGTTTTAGCAGTACCATATAGGGAGAAGCTGGTTTGTTTGAGGTTGGTCGAATCTTTTTGACTTGTAATCTAAGTTTCTGACAGTCGTTCTTGTTTTTGAAATGTCGATGTAGGAAATCTTGAAAAGACCTTAGACTTTAAATCTCTATTCATTAAGTTTAGTCCTAATTTGAATAAACAAGTTCAGTCCTTCTCTTTGTCTTGATTCCCCTCGGGGATAACTTAACATCTATTAATTGTATATAACTGCGTTGTTCCCGTTAAGTTCTAATTTTACCTGAAGATGACTTAAAGAGTCGAAAACGTTTGTTTTTAACTTTCAACGTTTTTAACAAACTTTCATACCATTTTAATATTTTATCCTTTATTGGCGTTTTAATGAATATTTTTATTAGAGTTACTATAACTGCCTTGTTTTTGTTGTTGCCATTTTCCATTGTAACAGCCCTTGTCTATGTCGTTGGTCATCATAGCGATATACAAGGCTGAATTTTATATTCGTTGCATTTAGATTTTGGCCCAAATCACTTAACATCATATTTGTGACATTTTGGCTCAAACCTCTTATTTAAGTTTCCATTTCCCTGTCGTAGATACATTGATCAGTAAATGAGGAGCGGAATATTTCCAGAAATTTCAATGAGGTTTAAGAAAGGGAAAAGCTGCTCGGAAAGTGTTGTTTTTAGAGAAATTTGAATGGTAGAACATTTTAGGATTATTTAAAAACCTTTATTGGAGTTGATTTTTAAACCTCAACGTACTGAGCTCTGTCTTTCACCGGTTTGGTTCCACGGTCTGGTATCTGTTCTTATTGTTTTTACTTTCCAAATCTTCCTTTACTTTTCGCTATCAGCTGCCTAATGTAACGATCGATTTGAAACTTCAACATCTCCCCCAGCGCGGGCAACTCCTGGGCATTTGACAGCAGCCTTTTCCCAAGGACCAGGGATTTGACGTTAGGAAGTGCCCAGGGATCCAGGCTAATTTGAACCAAAGGGAGGGGGAGGGCTGGGCATTTTCAGAACAGACAACAAAATTTTAAATTGCATCTATTCATTTTCCTACAATGAATTTAAGTATTTTTAGGCTTTAAACTTGCTAACATTTTGATTATACATCCAGCATATCAAGCTCAGCTGTGTACTTACTATGTTATAGTTTAATATTCAGCTCAACTTTGACTATTTAAAACACCATTAAATACTGTCTTATTAGTGAAAAGATTACCACTGTTAATTAAAAGAAAATATCGGCAAAAACACATTTTATTCTAGAACCAGGGGTGGGGACATTTCAAGACAAATCTTTCCACATGGCCAGGCATTTGATCAGCAATCTTGCTCCAGGGGCCGCAAATTAGACCAACAGCAATTTAAGTAGCTCAAATGTCCGGGGGTTGCCCTGGAGGGCATGTTGAAGTTTCAGAATGATTGATATATAAATGTAATTGTATCCCCTCCAAGACACACAATTTTTCTTTCAGGGATTTATCAACAAACAGATTTAATGGAACTACTCTCAAAGGAATGTTTGCCAACCTGAGCAATCTTGGAAGGCTGTAAGATAAGACTTCTCTGTTACATAAAATATTTGAGAGAACCATTACTCATTTTGTGCATAGATTGTACAGATGGAACTTTCAGGTTAGACTGGGAGGCCGCATCAAATGGTCCCGATATTTTATCCCACATCAAGTATTTGGTTAACTGTCATAAGTCGAAGAAGTGCCACTGGTAACCACTAGAACCTTAGCCTATATCACAGCTATTGATTACATATAATCAGTTCCATAATGTTGTCCTTAACTATAGTGCATCAGCAGTTCGATTTCCGTCCGCCTGCTGAGATTTGATGTATTTGTATGATCTTCATCCCCGTCTAAGATAACTCAGCTTTCCATTCTTCCAGGTAAGTAAATGAGTACCAGCTTCTGCCATGAGTTATAGTACAAAAAGCAGAGATGAGTGCATGGCCATTGGACTCTTGACTCGTAAAATATTTAAAAACCTTGATATAGAGTAAATGTCCCAAATACCTTTTATCTTGGAGTGGCTGTTTACCAGAAACTAACAAGGTCACTAACACAGTACGTCTCTACATTTTGAGCGTTTTTCCCTGGTATCCTTCAACCAAATGCATGGCAAGTTTCATGACGTAATGATATCTTATTCAAGACCAAAATTCCTTGAATATATATTCTATAGCGTAAAGAAAATATATTAAATGCCATACCCTTTACAGTGACACATACCTATATATATAGCCCATATATGGCAGTAGCCCCCTCCTAGAATAAATGGCTTAAAAACAGTACCTTTCATAGTGGCACATACCTATTTACTCTTTCTTTTGTAAAAACATTTTTTAACGAATGTCCGGCTGAAAAACGGCCAAAATTTAGAAACATGCTAGAAACACACCCAAAGACAAGCCTAGGTTATTTGTATCTCAGCATGAAATTATACTTTTTGTAAGTTAGAGGACAGTTAAAATCATGGTAGATACAGGAAGATTTGCAACAAGTAAAACTATTAAACTAAAGGTAACTAATTTAGCCAGACAGCCCCTGAAGACCATATGTAAGGCACAAGTGTAGGTTTGTCTGGAAATAGTAAAAGGTAGTTAATCTAACAAGATAGCCTC
>JAOBAY020074633.1:0-11397 GCA_025331085.2 Zoanthus sociatus | reverse complement strand
ATCTGCCTAGACTAGCACCTAAGCTATTTGCAGATGGAGTGTCGAAAAATTTTCATGTAAATTTAAAATCAATTGCTAAAAATAAAAATTGCTGTCCTTTTAATTGCTGTCCTTTCAAACTTTGCTTATATTTGATAAACAATTTGGTAAATCATTGATCTACAAAAAAAAAAAACAATGGCCACAGTAAACTTCCTTGGGCTATACCAAAATCAACAAGCAGCTTTCAAAAAGAGGATCATTCACAGAGCGTTCTTGCATCCGATTGTCCAGGCAAGAGAAAACCAATCGGTAAGCATTTCCTTTTATGCCATGTAAACTCAATTTAATCAGCGGGACCATAAAATGCTTCTTAAGATCCAAAGAGACAACTGCATTCACATAACCACGATTAATATTAAAAGCCCAATAATTAGTGGCCTCTAATACGGTTGTGACAAGCGAAAGCCAGATTGGTATTTAGATAAAATATTATATTTTGTTAAATATAATACGTGGAAAGCTGATTGTAAGATGTTCCTTGAGATCCTTTGCTATTGCAGAAATTACAGAAATAAGGCGATAATAATTCATATCTGTCTTGTCACCCTATTTGAATATGGGTGTGATTTTAGCAGCCTTCCAATCAACAGAAAATATTCCAGTAGTAAGAGCACAATTCTCAGCTACAAAACTGAGTGGGAACTAGATAGGTCTCGTAAGACCTTGGGAGAGCTTGGGTATACAGCCATTTCAGAGTTTCAGTTAAACACTAAAAATTAACCAAAAGAACGAAAAAAACACCTGCTTCTAGAATGCAAAAATCTGTCAACTGCTGTGTTCCCAGGTGCTTAAATAACTTCAGAAACTCTACTGGAATTGAATAATACAGAATTTCCAAAAACAATCAACTTAGAACGCAATACGTTCAACTGATTTGCATCAAAACTTTAAAGATCAACAGTGAGAACACAAGGCTTTGCTTCGTCCATTTCAAAGGTGGAAGAAAAACCAACCCACAGAAATTCCCCTCAGTGTTACTGTGGTCAAGGCAAAGAAAAATACTTTTTAGTTCTACAATTTTGCAAACTTATAACACTGAATAAAATAGAATTTGCCGGTAAATTTTAAAAACCTGTGCAGTTAACACTTCGTTGTGTCAAACAAATTCATGAGTTTGTGCTTGGAGCAGCGACAGTATAGACAAACAAATAATCGTTCGAGGACTACTGAGTTTTGATACTATGAAATTTGCCTATTAATCCCGCACATAAAACACAACAATAGTCAGTAAAATATGCATTGGTTCTCGGAATCAATTTACGAACGTAGAATGCTTGTTTTCTCCAAAATCGGTAAAGTTTTGGTTCGAAAGTAAATACACCGCTTCTGTTCATTGATAATTTAAACTTTATCGCAATTCATCTAGCCGGCTTGAATTAGAACTAGAACTGCATAAAGTTTGACTTGTATTTAGATGTCAATAATTGTTATAATTCAGAAAACGTAGTTTGTGCGCAACGCAAGAATTATGAACAAAAATAACTTAATTTAATTTATTCATCTTGTTTTCTCTGTCGACCGCAGAGTTGACGAAATTTAAGTTTTTATGAACATCACATCACTTGACTTGCAAAGCTGAAATTCCTAATTCTCGCAAACGAAGTCAAAGATATTAAAAATGACTTAACAGGTTATTAATCCCATGTTTTTATAAAAAACTAAAGACTCAAATGTTTTTAAAAATTTTCACAGAAAGGTACAACAAAATTGTTTGTATTCGCCGGCATTTCATGTAAACCGTATAATGAATATGACCCAGGCGCTGTTTTCCAGATGAAAATTATTATAAATCAATATAAACTTGCTTTACTTGTATTCAAGTAAAGATTACATTTTTACAGACTTATAACAACGAATAAAATAAAAGTCGCAAGGTAAATTTATACTCGTGAAGCCACCACTTCTCCGCTGTCAGTGTCAAACTGTATGCAGCGTCCTTATGCCAAGATAATCTTTCCATGGCACATTAGGTAGCCCGAGTAAACGCCTGTAGGCGTCTAGTTACGAATAAAATGTTTGTTACAGGTGACTTCTTATTACAACGGTAAATTAGTTTTCGCTCAGATTTTAACCGACTTTCAATCATTCAGCTTAGTATTTTTCCAGCTCTGAGAATTTGTGAACCGGACATTTCAATATATGGATCAAATTTCTCGTTTTACATGATTGAGTTTGTGTAGCAAGTATGCGTGTTTTTCAGATTTTCTGGTTATGAAAATTGTGTTTTCAATCATTTCCTTTCTGTCTGAAACAATCTCAATATACTGCATTTATTTTTTATTTCATTTAAAACTTCTTGAATCATTTCTTTGCTGCTCGTGTGAAACAAGGGAAACATAGGGAAACTAATGAAGAAATTGTAATAAAATAGAATGTCCATGATTTTAGCAATTTATAAAAATAATAACCATGATTTAGTTTTCCATCAATCGAGTTATATAATATGCTCTTGTAAAGTTTTGAAAGCTGCACTGGGCTTTGCCTCGTGCTTCTGATTACGCTTTTTTTCATGCTTTTGAACTTTTCGCGTACCTCCATAACTTGATAGACGCACGCTTACCATGGACCATTTGTTAATTATATGACACCGACTTTGCATAAAATAATATATTAGTTATAATATAAAAGTTTCGAAAATTTTCTTTGTTGCCATAAAAGTAGCTTTTGAATAGAGAGCTAAATATCAGGTACACATACTTTTATGGTTTAAATAAATATGAGCAACTTCATTTAAACAAAATTTGCTTTCGGGGTTAATCTTTTCCTTTATTACTAGTAGATCTTCTGGCTCCCAATTTTTTCTTTTGTTATATTAATCAATTTTTTTTTTACTTTTCTAGAAACTGGTACAGTTTGAAGCTTCTACTGGAATCGAGTTTTTTCACATTCGTCTTCTGGCAAGAGCATTTACTCATCCTCAAGTTGGTTTCAACAATCTAACCATGTGAGACATTGCACCAAACTATAGAAATATTGAAAATAATTGCAATAGCATTTGGTAAAACGATAAAGATGCTGCTGATGATGGTGATTACGATGATAGTGAATGGTTGGTGATGATGATGGCAATAGTTATGATGGTGGTGATATGATAGTAGTATGATGCTGATATGATGGTATGATGGTGACATGGTGGCGATTTGATGGTACTATGATGGTGATATGATAATGATGATTTCGATATGATGATATGATGGTGACATGATGGCGATTTGATGGTACTATAGTGGTGATATGATAGTGATGATCTCGATATGATGATATGATGGTGACATGGTGGCTATTTGATGGTACTATGATGGTGATATAATAATGGTGATGGTTGTATGACGGGGCGATGAATGTTATGGTGGTTATATGATGATAAATCAGTTGTGATCTGATGATATGTTATTGATATGGTGGTGATATGATAGTGATGATGCTGGTATGAAGGTGATATGTGCGTGATATGATTATGAATTGATGGTAATATGTAGTAATATGATGGTGATATGTTAGTGGTAATGGTTGTATGACTGAGAAATGAGTTTTATCGTGGTAATAAGATATAATGGTAATATAATTCTGATATGAAGATATGGTATTGATATGGTGTTGATATGATAGTGGTGATGGTAGTATGGCGGTGATTGAGCGTGATGTGGTTATGATATGGTGATATGAGAGTGTTGTGATGATGACGTGATGGTGATACTGTGTTGATTTGATGTATGACAGTGGTGATGCTGGTATGTGGGTGATATAAATCAGTGTGATATGGTGAAATGAAGGTGATATGATATGGTGGTGATCTGATGGTGCTATGATAGATAGTGATGGTGGTATGACGGTGATATGACGGTGGTATATCTCTAATATGGTCATGATATGATAAGATATGTTACGATATGACATGATGGTGAATTGTGCATAGGTGGCACGTGCTTGACTGTTTTCCGATTCTTTCCTTCATTTTAGGGGTAATAATCAGCGCATGGAGTTTTTAGGGGATTCTATTCTCCAGTTTGTTGTCTCAGTTTTTCTTTACAAACATTTCCCAGAGCATCATGAAGGACATCTGACGGTATGTAAGAAGATATGTGTTGAGTATTGTTCTTGATCACATGATGTTTCACCTCCAAATGTTAGGAATGGAGTGGAATTTAGATTGTTAGGTCACATGAACAAGGTTGAAAGTAATAGTTATGATTATCGTTTAATGTAGTATAAAGAGGAGGCAGCGTGGCTCGGTGGTCAGAGTTGGGATTTTAATGCGGAAGACCCGGGTTCGAATCTCCGACTCGGACTACTGGATGAATTTGTCCTCGGTGATCCCAGGGACAAATTTACCACGCTTATAAATAGCCAACTGGTTTGCCTCCTACCAGTTGGGATTCTTAACTGGGAGAAAGGGGGATTTTAGCATGACACTGAAAAAATGAGTTGTCATTATATATTTATTTTTATTATTATTATTATTATTATTATTAAATTTTTAAAATTTCGTGGCTGGTATGACGCGGCGTTTCGTCTCGGTCGAAAAACACATCAGATACTTTTCGAATTCCAGCAAACTCGTTGAGCATCAGGCTCAAAGTCCCGTTCACGAAGTCAAGATGTTAGCGTCATACGAGCCACGAAATTTTAAAAATTTCATTTTCACAAGTACATGATAGTTTATTATTATTATTATTATTATTATTATTATTATTAAGGACTGACCTTGCAAGCTTATGCCCTTCGTAAGACATTACTAGACTTTTTAGTTACTTTTTAGTTATTTATCAAAAAATTCTCTTTATAAATGATAATACATGTTGTGACTATGTTTTTCCTCACGCTTACTAACAATAAGTATCTTTGACTGATACTGAGCCAGTTGAGGTTTGTCAAACACTTCACCTATCCTCACAATTTTTTATCATGCCTTTGTACTAGCTTTTACGTAGTTCATTGGTGAATAGTCAGACCCAGGCAGCTGTAGCAAGGGAAATTGGCCTCGATGAGTATATCAATTATGGTAAAAAGGTAAGTTATTTACATCATATATTATCATGATTACTACTACTACTATTATCATTATTATTACTATTATTATTATTAGTAGTAGTAGTTGTAGTAATAATTGTAGTAGTAGTAGCAGTATATTAGTAGTATATTAGTAGTAATAATGATAGTATTAGTATATAGTAGAAGTAGTAGTAGTAATAAAAGCTAGCTAAATCCTTTACAAGCCTAGTTGCCCGGCACTTAGTAGTAGTAATAGGATCGTATAAATGGTAGTATTCATAGCTTAGATGGATGCATTGGGATTGAGCTGTAACTTAAAGCCATAGAAAAAAAATTAAATCTTTTACTGGAAATAAATATTGAAACTTGGTAGAACTTTTTTCTGCCATAAACTATTGAGAGATCACATGACAGGTGACGAGGAAATGCCTCAGTACCCGATCCCATGTGTTGGACAAACTAAAACAGAGACCCCCTTTGCAGCTGAGTGACGACTGCTCCACCCTTTCCCATATGGCCTCCTTTATGCCTCGTCAGACCCAGTCCTCTTCTCGATCGAGTATCACCACGTTCGTGTTGTTAAAAGAGTGGCGGGTTTCCTTGCAGTGTAGGTACACCGCAGAGGTCTGGGCCTCGTGGGATCCTTGGTGACGATGCTGTTCCAGGCGGTTGCGCAGGGATTGTTTTGTTTCGCCAACGTAGCTGGCCGCACATCCCTGAGATCCAGACGGGATCCCATTGACTAAATTTGACTTCTCTCTAGGCATCTTGTCTTTGACCTTAACTAGTTTGAATCTTAATGTACCAATCGGTTTAAACGTAGTCAAGATGTTATATGACTTGAGAGCATTTTTAATTCTTTCAGCAACACCAGCAACGTACAGGATCTTAGCAATTGCCTTCTGTGGACGGCCTCTGCTCCCCCCTATCTCAGGTTTCTTACCCTTCTTTGCGTGGAATTGTTCTTCTGCGAGCTTCTCTGGGTCACTGATTATTGAGGCTGCTCGATGGTTCAGGATCCGTGTGGGTAGGTTTTCTGTAAATTCCTGTAATCAGTGATCCATCCACGTTAATCGAAACAATACAGTCTAAAAATGCAATTTTTCCATCCACAAGTGGTTCCTGAGTGAATTTAATGTTCTTATCCCTGCTGTTGATGAACTCGAAGAATTTCTGCCCTTCTGCTTTGCTCAAAACCACGAACGTATCATCCACATAACGTAGCCATAGTCCAGGTGTCACTCCAGTATATTCCGCTAGGATGCGATTCTCCAGTGATTCCATGTACAGATTTGCTACAATCGGTGATAGTGGAGAGCCCATTGCACATCCAGCTATTTGTCTATAAAATACCCCCACCCCCCTCATAAGAGAAGTATGTGGTGCTCAGACATAAATCAACAATACCAACAAGTTGTTTAACGCTTAGATTAGTGCACTTCTCCAAGGTGGAATCATGGAGTAGCTTGTATTTAACTGCTTGGAGAGCTGCCTCAACCGGGCTGCTTGTAAATAACGCTGTCACATCAAAGGAAATTATTGTTTCCGTATCTGGTAGCTGAAAGCTCTTGATCTTGCCCACAAAATTCTTGGTGTTTCTTACATGATGGAGAGACTGGCCAATTAATGGCCCTAAAATCCGAGCAGCAAACTTGGCCAAATGATATGTCACAGATCCGATACAACTAACAATAGGTCTGAGATAGGTCCAACACATGGGACCGGGTACTCAGGCATCATGTGATCTGTCAAGGTCACATGGCCCTCAGCATTAGCTGATGAAGGCCATAGTTTATGACCGAAATGTTCTACCAAGTTTCAATATTTATTTCCAGTAAAAGATCAGTTTTGTTTTTTTTTTCAACATTTTACAAAACTGGATGATTTAAAAAAAATTATGTTTCCTCTTGTCTTCTACCACTACCTTACTCTAGGTCTTCTTTGGACTAGCCACAAACCTTCTACTTCCAGCTCCATTGCTCTCCTAATAAAGTATGTTTTTCTCATCTCTATGTTTTAGGTGACCAAGCCATCTCAACCTCGCTTTCCTTAATCTACCATGTTCAAGGACATCCTATCCCTAACTGCCAATTCTACCCCTCGTCCACATGGAATTACATCTATTCACCAAAAAATAAGAGCTGAAAAATATTTCAGGGTTCAAAATTAGCATTAGTCTCCTTGTCCACACACTAGTAAAATTTATGGGGGACTGGCAAACTTGCATTCAAACTACTGTAGTCTGGGCTGTGTACCAAATGATAGTACAGTTGTAAAAGATTTTGAATTGTTTGTGCTCCCATTCCAAATTACATCATTTCATCACAAATTATGTTCTTTTCTACCTGCATGAAAGCAACTTTTTCCACATATGTTGATTGAATGATGCTGTGTCATGGGGCATCAGTGTTCCACAGAAATATGTTTAGTAAGAAGTGGAAAGGACTAGTAAACCTGAAAAAGTTTGTCCAGTTACTAGTCCGAATATCTAATGAAAAAAATTGCAATTTCTACCTTGAATATTTACAGACTATCTTGCCCCACCTACAATCTCCATGGCACTACTGCAACTCTTCTCACACATGCTGGACATCTAAAGCTGTCTCCTGGTCTTCTCAGAATTCTGAGCCCCAAACATTTCTGGTGGCACCACTTTTCACAACATTGACACCATACTGAGTTTGCTTCAGCTACTTTGCAACAAACCAAACATGGCTACCTTCCTTTTGCAGCATAACTGCAGGTTCTTTATCACCACCAACCTGATCTCGATCTTAAAACCCTTGTTTCTATCTCCTATCTCTTTTTTCCGTACACAGAATCTCAAAACTGCCCCCTCTTCTGATTAAGCTGTTACAGTATCACTACTGTAGGCCATTGGCATACTTGTAACAAGTCCAATAATCTGCTCCAGGGCTCGAAAATTAAGAAATTTCACGATCGCATTTTTGCGACTGGTTGCAAAATTGTAGTCGCAAAAAAAGTTGAAAAGTAGTGGTAAGGTAGTGACTTCTGGCTGATAACTTTTGTCTTACTTTATTAGCTGTCGGAGATGAAGACTGGTCGCAAAATTGCGATCACTATTTAATGTTTAGTCGCAAAAAGAAAAATTTAGTTGCAGATGCGACCGTATCGGTCGCAATTTCAAGCCCTGTGGTCTGGTTGCTTCTTGCATTACCACCACAAATAGCAGGGGACTCAATGCTGAGCTTTGATCTACTCCCACTCCTGTACCAAACTCATCTGAAGTACCTGCTAGAGTGCATAACAAGTGCTATGAGATGCCCAGGCACTTTTCGATGTCTCAAGGCCCATCAAAATGCTTCCCTAGGCACATGATAGAAAGCCTTCTCTAAATCAACAAAGATACGGGAAATCTCTTTCTTTGCTCCAAATTTTTCCTGCAACTGTCATAATACAAAAATTGCATCTACATTTGACTTACCTTCCTTTAAACTGTTTCAAAATCATTGGTCAATCTTCAATATATCTAAACCTCTTCTCTAAGTTTTTCTCATGCACCTTTGTATCATGTTCCAGAAGTGTCACTCCTATATGTTTGTCACCAGAAGGACATCCCTTACCTTTTATTGCTTCACCATCTGTTCAGTCATTCCACATACTTTATCTTCCTCTTCTGGTTTGTACTCATGAATTTGTCTTAATTTGCAGAGAAGAAGAATAACTTCTCCCACTTTACATAACTTCCTCTTCTTTCACTTTAAGTGTCCTGAACTTTTCTCATTTGCTTTGCTATCTTGTACATCTTTGCCTTCCTTCATTTGACTGAAGAGATTCACTACTGTTTTAGCAGGTTCTATCCTTAGCAATTGTTACCATTCTATTTAACTGCATATTTTTCTCTCTGCACAAACTGCTCGACGTATACATGCTTCCTCGGTTACTTCAGTTTGCCAACTCTCAAATGCTAACATCTTTTCCCTAACTGCACGCTAGCTGTAATTCCTCATTCCATCACCATGTTTCTCTATATCTGTCTCCTCCCTGTTGTCTGTCCACAGACTTCCCTTGTGGAATTCAACAATGTATTTGACAAACCAGCATGATACATGTGAAGAATAAGATGGCAGGATAGGATAAAGTGGTCAGAAGAAGATGTGGGGTGGAGAACTCTGGGCATGGATTAAGGAAAATAAGTTTGAGACAGTTAAGTTGACAGTGTAAAATGTAAGGATGAGAATAGCATGTACTTAAGAGAGCGATGGAGCTGGAAGTGGAACACAGAAGACCAGTAGGTAGGGCAAAGAAGACCTGGAGTATTAGGTAGTGGAAGAAGACATGTGGAAGCTCAAAATCACATAATATATGGCAGGGGATAGAAAACATTTCAGGCAACTCATAATTTATTGTCTAACCCAAGGAACGGGAAACTAGGGATGGTAAACAAAGATGATAACAAATTTAAAAAAATTATTAAAAACTTTACGGTTTACATGTATAAAAAATTTGGATGAAACTTTATGTTTCGGCCACACTTGTGGTGGCCTTCATCAGAATAAAAAAGAATTAGAATAAGGATAGATTATAAAATTATGTACAGTGACATGCATAATAATGAGTAAACTCTTAAAATAAAATGTTTAAGAACAAAGGTGTAATTGTAGGCATAAAAATTCTTTGTGTCTTAAAATAACTTGAACCATGTTGGGCTTAACTTAAAAGAGTCATCTTTATTAAAATTATTTTTACGTAAAAGATGGTGATGATGATGATTTAATTAACTCTCTAATTTCACTTTGACTTGAATGATGACTACACATACTGTACAAGCAGCTTAAATGACAGTCACCGACTTGTAATGGTTCACTACTTTAACCCAATTGATCATTAACCAAACTACAGTATATAGAGGCTTTTTCATTTGACGCATGTGATTGCATGTGCACACATAGGCATACATGTGAACTGAATTACAGGTGCTTTTAATTGCACGTTTGAACTGCAAAATTAGGTCAAATTTGTACAACCTGAAATTATTGAAAAATAGTTGTGCTGTACAGAAAGTGTATGTGAAACAAGCTAATTTGATGAAAGTATGGTTAACCACAGTTTCATTTGGCTTGTTTCTGGTACCTTTCAGTTTTTTAAATCAAACAATATTGATACCAACGGTAATTGATGTGATCCATTTTACTTTCATTATAAATCTAGTTTCAAATAGTGGTGCATTAAAATAAATCAAATTATAAAGTAACGTGTTTCTCAAATAAATTGGGTGTTTTATGTTGTTTAAACAGCTAGGTAACCATGGTTTTTACTTTTAGTACTTCCTATTTTGCACCCAAAAAAGTACATGTGCGAATTGCATGCGCAAATTGGTTAATGTGTGCAAATCACTGCACGTGCACATTTTGCTTGAGAAAAAGCCTGTATATAACCCCCAAGGGCCACACTCACATGATTATTTAATGACAGCAAGGGGGTCTGACAGAGGTTCATATTTATTTTTATATCCCAAAAAAATGAATCTCAACTTCAGAGTCCATCTAGTCAAAAAATCCCTACTTTTTAGCATATCCAAATAAAAAGTCAGTGTTCTTGCATCAGAAATATTATTCATTTTAAGTGGAAAGCTAAAATATACCTTTTTTGTTAAAAAAAATTGTAAAGAAAAATATCCTAAACATCTTGTCATACCACACAAGCAGTGTATTGGGTAACTAACAGTATATTCCTGTTTGACTAGAAGAATCCAAAAACATCTCAGTAACTTTTTAGACCCCCAAAAAAGTATTTCTTGGCCAAAATTTCAGACAAAAAGAAACTTTTGGACTAGCTCCGTCAAAAAAATTTTTTTGTGAGTATAGGCCCCAGAGGTATACGCATATTAATCTCGACTTCAATTATTAACTTTTAGTCTGTATAATTTGTAACTGACAAATCCATGACTACATAATAATATTACATGTGTAAAACCTTTTAGCATTCTTAGATCACTGCACTAACAATTAACTTGTTGTAAGCTACTGACAAGGGCAGGCAAGTAGCCAAAAGATGTTTAGTTTTAAAACTTTTATCACATTTTTTTTGAGATTCACTGTTGATCTGTTGATATGTAATCTATAACCTACTTAACCTTTGACACTTCTAAGTTACTGTGTATTTTGTAGCAGCAAAAAGAAAACAGTTTAAAAATTAAATTATTTTGAAAACATTTCACATAATTGCTAATAACTATGGCACAACTAATTTTCAACAATTATCTCCATACTTGCTGATGTGGAACAAATGGCTCAACAATAAATCTCTTCAAAATGCCAGATGCTTTCCCAATCTACAAAAAAATATATATATTAAATTTAAACAGTTAACCTTTTAGGGTTATATATAATAATAATAATA
>JAOBAY020074622.1:0-11397 GCA_025331085.2 Zoanthus sociatus | reverse complement strand
TACCTCGCCGCTTCGCGGCTCGGTAAATATCCACCACTATTCACTTCCACTTCGGTGAATAATTGTTAACTATCATCATCATCATCATCATCATCATCATTATTATTATTATTATTATTATTATTATTATTAATTGACAAGTTAACGGAAGTCGATGGCTGCTTCTTGGTGCGACACATAGCAATAGCTGTTACGAAGTATAAAACGGAAAATAGACGACTCGAATTGGAATTTTTCTCTTATGGCCTTAAACAGAGTAAGGTAGACAGTCAAAGATATTTTGCTGGACTGACGAAGGACTTAAAAAATCAGCTCTGTAAACTTCTCTATAGCTATGGAAAATGTCCTACATAAACTGTCTATAGATACTGTTCGCTGTATTTATTAGCCGAGGCATTTAATTTTTCCCCAGGAAACAAAACTGAAACGAGTTTATTCCTACATCCGGTTGTCATCATAGCCAAGTAACTGATGCCTTCCAAGAATGAATTAGTTTTTTTGCATGTGGCGTTTGAACATCATGGCTGTGAAAACAATTATCTTATAGTCGTTTATCCCTAAAGTGTTATTACTTTAGGAAAGGATAACCAACTGTATTAAAGAAAACAAAAACAAAAACGCTTTTCTGGAAGAAACTAAAAGTGCTTCACACAAGTTTATCATTGTTCGCATTTTGTTCAGTTTTTTTAAGTCAAAACCATCAGTACAAAATGTTTTTGTGTTGTCCCTTTCGAAAGGAAAGCCAATCTATTTTTCTTTTAATACATGTTTCTGGAAGCTTCTTAAAAAGAAATGAACTTGAATACTACAAGTGCTTCAAATGATTTTATCATTTTTGGCATGTTGATCATTTTTTTTAACTCAAAACCACCGCTACAAAATATTTTTTGATTGAAAAAACATATAGTTTAATGCTTTAATATTTTAATACTTTTCTTGTTTTGAATTGTGTTACACTGCCTTAGGTAATTTTCGCCTTTCAAATAAGTTCTGCTTGCAAATAATTATTTTGTTTCTACTCTCTTTTAAGAGAGACCTTAAAAGACCTTAACCGACGTTCACAATGCATAGTTAAAACTGTACATAAAAATATTTATCCTTATTTTATAATTATGTTATTATTTACAAACAGTACGTAGAACACTACTTATTTTTTTAATTATAATTAACCGCGAACTCTACAAATAATTTGAAACTCGTGACTGGCAGTTGACTGTCAAAACATGTCTTTTTTCTTTAAGTGCAATATATCGTATAAATCTTGACAAACAAGATATATATTCTGATTTTTTATTAGTTTAAGAATTTTTCCGAATTTTGGCTGCTGTTGGTAGCAATATCGCTTCTACAGTATAATATTCCCTATATATTTACAATATATGTGTCTCCCTGATGAAGACTATTTTAAAATATGGTCGAAATATAGGCGTGCACTTATTTTTTAATAAAAACAAACTTAATAAGAACCGTGAGGCTCAAGTCGCTTGAAAAGTAAGAACAAAGTAAGATCAATCTAAGGCTAAAATGAAAATGTTAAGGAAAAATAATTTTAATAACAAAGTTGAAACACAGAAAGCAATCACATGCACTTACTTACTTTAATGTTATTAATCTCTAACTGTAACAGATAATTATGCTGTACAATATAATAAAGTGTCATATCTCCTGCTTACTTAGGCACTAAATGTATTGAAATTACGTAGTTTGACGTATCTGGTATAGAGGAACAAAATAAGAACTTTTTAAGCATCAAAGACAAAGTGCCGAATTTTACTAGTTCTTAATATTAAAAAAGTGTAATCGAGTTAATTGTTGTCTTGGTTGTGTTTATATTTATATTTTTCTGAGTAGTTATGATTACTAGTTTTGATATTTTGCGATTTATATATATATATGTGTATATATAAACATGGCTGACAACTTTAAAAACAATTTAATAGTTTCCTTAAACAAAACTATTAAGGAAGTATTTATTATCTAAGTAGTAATTTTGCTAAAATTTATACAAAGCTCAGTTTTTTTAACAGCAACAAATATTTGTATAGTCATGTTTAGATAATTAGTACTAATTACTTGTTTTCGCAAATATTTTCCATTTTAATTAGGCGAAGAACATCGAGTTATCTATAGAAGCAGATTTTAAAAAGCCTCAGTTTTAGGGGGATATCAGAGCGGACACAAAAACTAGTTTGTGCCTTCATTTTCAAACATGACCTTAATTGTTCCAATCTAATCAATCTGGCGTCGTCGATTGAGACATCCTGGCAAAAGTTTGGATGTTTCTCATTTAAATATATTTAAGTTTCGCGGAAAAACTAATGGAGCTTATCTTTCTAAACTGTAAAAACGTTTTTGTAACTAATCCTTGGTGGGGCTCCCTCAGAGGTTTCATTTTCATGGAATTATCCTTCGGATGCTAACTATTTTTTTAATCAATTTCTATGAAACGTTTTGTGATATTTGTCTTTTCTTTTCTTCGACTTCCCCTTGTCTGTTTTCTCAAAGAATTTTTTTGTTTGATGCTCTTTGTGCGTTTTGTTCCTCTGGAAGCTTTCGTATATGGGAGTTTGTTCCCTTAAACTTTTAGCAACAAATTCGCTTCTTTCATATTCACTCATTTTCTGCCCTCAGTTCGGCGGGGATATCAGTCATTTGCAAAGACGTTCTCTAGATCTATTTACAGGTCAGTACTCGGTTTTGCAATTATTTCGTGCAAATGCCTTTGCTCTGTATTCGTCTTTAACTAATCGTGTGATAACCAATAGAGTACAATACCACAAGCCATGTCGCTATAATTCGGTTGAACACAAGTCAGTCGCTGGTAGTTCTTTTAAAATTCGACTGAAATCACGTTTGAAGTCCCAGCAGTTGAGTTGGTCAGTTTTATCTTTATGTATCCCAAATTCGCCAGTATTTTTTAGAACAATAATAGGAACTGACATACTTCGAACATTTCTTCGCTTGCGTTGCGCCAGTTTTCCAAGGTACACGATCTGTTTTTCGTTAAAATCAAATTCAGCTTTCACTGCCATATTTTCGTAAGAAAAGGCTATTTCTTTTTTGGTCTCAAGTGGTTTGAGATGTTCCATGATATTGATTTGAAAGTGATCAAAATCAGTTTTGCAATTATTTCGTGCAAATGCCTCTGTAATCGTCTTTAACTAATGGCCGGTTTTGACTCATTTAAATTTTTCCCAGTCGTCTGCTGATTCTATGCACGGCTTATCTCGCTTTAATCTTGACAAGGCATTGGTCAATTTTAGGCTTTCAACACGCTTCCCAGTTATTTATTTATCTTGAAGTTTTTGTGTTTAGATATTAGCTAGCTAATCCGTCATCTCTGTTGTAGGCTAATCATTTTCGAGTTCCAGCTAAATTTAGCTTTATAAACGGAATTAAGTGTATTCTTGATAATTCAAGCTAAAAATCTCTATTTTTATCTATAACGTTGTGTACCCCATATCAAATTGAGCTTTACAGAGAGGCATTAGATATACATCTCAAGTGTATATATGGGACAACGATTGTGTTTTAAGTGAGTGACAATTAAGATAATTTCCAGTCGTTCACCTTTCTAGAAAAAGTACTAAGTTTAACCCAAAGATAATATCACTTCAAAAGCTCTGTATGTATTATGTTATTTACCTTAGATATTGTCTACTAATTGATGGGAATCCAAATGCCCTCAAGCTCTGCCATTCTTACTCTACTACGAGTGACCTTAAATCTTTTTGTTCGTCGGCAAAGTTATCTGGCTTGTAGGCGATAATTTTTGATTCTAGATTTTTGGAGCAGACACTTCAGTTTTGATTCTTAACCAGCCTGTGCACGTATTTATGTCAACATTGCTCTAAGAATGCCGGATGAAACTTATATATATATCATCAAAAATGTTTAATGTTTACTTTTTTTTGTTAGAGTTCATAAAGTTGTATTTTATGAAGAGAATGCTAATGTGGAAATCCTTTTAAGGGCTAATTCTGCGAAAAAGTGTCATGATTGACCTAATGTGGAATCGACGACTCCCGGACAGGACAATAATAGTATTAAAACGTGCCTGAGCATTGACGCTAAAAAACTAGTAGGCTATGTGCATGTGGAATTTGTTTTCTAAGAAAAACACGAATGGCTCCTCTTGAAATATTCAGCCTAAAAATAAAATGCATGTACAATCGTTTATAGCTTAAAACAATTTCCAAAAGTTTAGTCGCTTTTTCAAAGAAGACAAAAACGCCACATTAAGTATTAGAAATTGTATTCGGACCTTTTAGAAGGTCATCAGAAAATAATTTTATCGTATGTTAATGTATGTTGTATGTATGTATGTTGTTGAGTTTCTTATTAATGAAAAAAAGAAACTTTTTCAAAAAGCGTCGAGCAAATTTCGGCATTTTTCTTCTGTTAGAAGATGTTAGTTCCTTATCAGAAACGATCTTTAAATCAATCACTAATTGATGAAGAGAAAACATAATTAGCTGATGAATGATTGAAAAAAAACAAGGCACCTTTTTTCCCGAAGAAAGCACACCAAGAGATTTAGCGATAAAAAAGGTGAAAGCGCTCATAATTTTTAGTTAATTTTCGGTTTTATACCAAAGCGCTTTCTCTTCCGTTTGATAAACTTGTTCCTAATTATATCAAGTGATTTTAGTATAATACTTATCTAATTGTTGTTATATTATGGACTTCATGTAACATGATTACCGAATTTTTATCACATCAACATTTCATGTTGTTTTTCTTTGACTTTAATAGCAAAACCATGATAACCTATTGGTATTTTTCTGTATTAATTGCACTATTCATTTTAAAGGATTTTGTGCTTACCATTAAAAATGTTCTCAAGAAAGTTATAAAAAGAGAAACAGAACTAAAAAGATATTTGTTTTTCAGGTTCGACAATTTTTCTTCTTTAGTAATTGGTCCAGACCGCTGCTTGTTGTTTGTGTTGAAACGTGCAAGAATTCACTTTGCTTTGGTATTTGAAACAATAAAGATTTAAATTAAATAAACTGATTATCTAATCTTGAAACTAAAGGTTATTTTCAGACAAAGAAAGTAAAATATCTTCTTTGGATGTATTGAGACACTTTGGAAAATTGTAGTTAAAAGAAATTAACGTAAAAAATATCCAGAAAGTTTTTAAAAAGATATTTTGACAGAAAGCATAATGTTTTTTGTTTGGACAGAATTTGTTTGGAAGATATGTACAATGCGCTGTTTTAGATATGACAAGTTTTCTATTTTTAAAATCAAAAAGTAATCCAGTCGTTAAATGAGCAGGTTTTAAACAAAGCTTGAAGGTTGACTTATACTCAGTTTGCAAATTATTAGGCTTTGTTAAACGATACATACTTTGCAAGCTCTTTTTGTTTTGATACGTGCAAGAATGTTCTTTCTGTACCCGTGTTTTTGTATTTGAAAAACTAAGGAATGTAAATCAAAATAAATAATCTTATCATTAAACTGAACGTTGTTTTAAGACAAAAAAAGCAAAAATTTCAGCTTCGTTCTAATTTAGAAAAGAAAAATTACAGATTAGAAATTAATAAGAAAATAAATGAGAAACTTCAAGTTAAATAAGTTTTCAATGTACAAATTAAAAAAGATGCATTGTCTGCAAAAAGAGCTGTGAATAACAGGGCCGTTATATAAATTAGGAATTTTAAAAAGCTAAGTAAACAAATATAGACATTGTGAAGTGGGAATTATTTGAAGGAAGACGTATATAAACAGTTTGATATGACTTTTGACTGATAAAGTTGATCGGTTTTGAAGCGTGCTGGGTTTTGAACTTTTTCCTGGAAAAAAAGTGTCAGCAAGAGTTTCCAGTTGATGATTATCTGCTGCTGCGGAAAATGATTTGACTTTTTGGCAAATATTTTTAGTCTTTCAACTCCAATAGATTCGAAATGATTTTCTTTATAAAGGCATCACGGAAATTGAGACAGTTTTCAAAAATTGAAAAGACTCGAGGCACAATATGGTTTGGGTACAAAATTAATCAGTTGTTTTCTAGTCTTAAAACACAAATAGAAAACTTTCTTCTCAAACTAACATAAAATAAACTTTGTTCTGTGCCGATAAAATTTGTCTTCAAGAAAGTTTTAGACTTGCAAAATAAAATAGTAATTTTGTTATATGTAATTTTTTTTGTTTATCGTTCATCTTACCGGCTCATCTCTAGGTTACAAGGGCAGTCACGTCTATGAACTGTTGCTTTGAATACATTCGTTTGGTTTTTAGTTTAGAGGAATGAAGTTATTTCGAAGTCGTGTCGAAAATATTTTAGTTAACAATGTTTTCTTGTGTTTTATTTTACCTTTGATTCGTTTTTCTCTAAACACTTCTTTCGTGAACTTAACAATTCGCACGTGTCTCTATCACTGAACAGTGCGCGCGCACTCGTTTTCTGTTTCTGTATCACACATTGACCATGATACCGTAAGGATATTTGGAAGATATGAAGGTACTTCCACGGCGAATTCGAAATGTCAAATGCAGGCTTGGAAATGCGAGATGTTTTAAAAAATTATTCTTTTCGTTTTTAGTCGTGGAAACGCGAAGCATGGGAACGACTTTTGTCGAGAATGCGCAAATGATGCGCAAATGTGTTACTCACTCAGATGTAAACAAATCGATATGTCAGCGCGACGCTTATTATCAATTTACGAAGTCAAATTTAAATGCCATTGTTTAGAGGAAATTTACTTGTCACAGTCAGAACATAACATGTAACTGCGTAAAACTAAAGATGTTGAATGCGTAGAGTTTTTGCTTCTTATCGACCATTCAAGATCACAGTGGTCTTATAAATAAATAGGTTATTGTAACTAAATCGTACGAACGAAACTTGTTGGGAAGCGATAAACCAATGAAGCAAACCTATGAACATTTGTGTTAAAAAATATTAACGAAATGCTAGCTTGAACAAAGCTATTAGAAACATATCAATTCATGTAACAGAATCCAGACTTCGATTCCCTGGATTCCTAATTCTGACCCCCTGGATTCCGGATTCCGACCCTCTGGATTCCGGATTCTGACCCTCTGGATTCCGGATTCTGACGCTCTGGATTCTGGATTCTGACCCTCTGGATTTCGGATTTTGACCCTCTGGATTCCGGATTCTGACCCTCTGGATTCCGGATTTTGACCCTCTGGATTCCGGATTCTGACGCTCTGGATTCCGGATTCTGACCCTCTGGATTCCGGATTTTGACCCTCTGGATTCCGGATTCTGACGCTCTGGATTCTGGATGCTGACCCTCTGGATTCCGGATTCTGACCCTCTGGATTCCAGATTCCGACCCTCTGGATTCCGGATTCTGACGCTCTGGATTCGGGATTCCGACCCTCTGGATTCCGAATTCTGACGCTCTGGATTCCGGATTCTGACCCTCTGGATTCCGGATTTTGACCCTCTGGATTCCGGATTCCGACCCTCTGGATTCCGGATTCTGACCCTCTGGATTCCGGATTCTGACCCTCTGGATTTCGGATTCTGACCCTCTAGATTCCGGATTCTGACCCTCTGGATTCCGGATTTTGACCCTCTGGATTCCGGATTCTGGCCCTGTGGATTCCAGATTCCAACCCTTTTGAATCCAGATTCCGACCCCTTTTGAATCCAGATTCCGACCCTTTTGAATCCAGATTCCGACCCCTTCTGAATTCCAGATTCCAACCCTTTTGAATCCGGATTCCGACCCTCCGGATTCTGACCCTCTGGATTCAGGATTCCAACCCTTTTGAATCCGAATTCCAACCCTTTTGAATCCGGATTCCGACCCTTTGTACTGGACGAAAAAATGGATTTACACTCAAGTGAATATGTAGGTGCAGCTATAGTAAAGACCATATTTGCTCAATTTTGATCAATTTTGCTAAAAAGCAAACTTTGTTTATGCATTATATTTACTATTGGAACAAATATGGTGAAGGCCGTTTTTAAACCAAATTTGCTCAATTTCTAAATGTGACATACAGACCAAATTTGCCACATTGTTTGCCCAACAGTAAATATCAGACCAAATATCAAATTTACATTGATTTGAATGGAGTTTGCTCGCATTGAGGAGTTTGATTTTACTCTTTTTTTACTCATCAAATAAACCGTGAATTTGCCCCTACCGATTCCGGCAGTAAAAGCGATAGGGTATTTGTCCCTTATCTATTCAATTTAACACACGGCAAATCAGGGCAAGTTCTTTAAACAATCAAATTTGCTGTTATTCCAAATTTAGCACTCATCTACCGATGATGTCTATTTCATGGCTGCTGTCGCTCTTGTTAAACAGTAATTTTTTGGGGCTGGGACTGAGAAGGGTGAAAATAGTAAGCCATTTAAAGAGCATTTTTCTTCTTTTAAACCGTAACAAGATTTTATTTAAATACAATATTCAATAAAAATATAATTCTCAAGATATTCTCAGAAAGATACTCTTGACAAAATGTAATACAATAGGCAAATGAACTGCTTTTGATTTATGTAAATACGTATAAGTTCGTACTTAAATACTAATTTCGATAAAAAATTTTACAAATTTTGACTTAATTACTAACGAAATGTTATAACTTCTAAATAATGACTTCTAATGAGGCCAGACCAAATTAATGCATTGGGGCAAGGATCCGCCAGACCCTCATTTTCCCCAAATCAAAATTAAAAATTCAGTTTTTGGTTGTTCTGCTTGTTGATTTCTGTTTCTTAATATGCGATTTAAAAACTTAAAATAATTAGAAGAATTTGAGCAAATTAAACAAGTATTCTCATCTATTAGCAACAGATTACCTTCGTAGAAATTTCAGTGTTTTGACACACCGAGAGACACAAATTATTTTGAAAAAAAAAGTTCCTCAACAAATCAATTTGTTTTGGCCTAATTTAAAGACTGAAAAAAATATATTTAAAAACGTCATATAAAAGCTTTGGAAATAGCTGCTTATTAAATTAACATTGTCAATTATTGAATTCACAGTTTACACATGCTTTACAATAACTGTACTTTGTGCAAAACAGTCAAAAACAATGACAAAAGTTTCAACTACTGACATAATGCCCATCGTGGTGCATCGATAGGGGCAGCTCTTATGGAGTTTGCACCCTCTCTTCTTTTAAACATCATATTTTGCCCTTTTTGGTCCCGATAATGTTTGACACGTCTATCAAGCTTGGCCATTAAGTTGTTTGCTTCAGCACTGCGCCACGACAGTTTGTGTTTTATTAGCACCTTGGGGCCCCTTTCTTCTCTTTCACTCCCCACTTCACTTCCCCTTTTGTCTCCTGTATCATCCTCGTCTTCTGAGGCAGTGTGCTCAGAGGACATGTAATCATTGTCCATAATGTCCAAATATCTTGCTTTACTCTCCTCTGTAATAGAGGTCGACCCATTTAGTGCCTTTGTGCGCAGGGTCCTTTTCTACAACAGACAAACAAAAACTGTATCAAAATCAATTAACAATTCCTGTAGAACTAATATCAGATGCAGCTGGACCGGATAAAAGGAGAAAGTCAAGTTTTCTGGTTTTGTCCACCAGAATGCTTCCATGGAGGACACAAAAATAAAGAATAGACAGTTACACTATAGTAATTGCAACAGATGTTTTGAAAACAAAAATATATTAACTCCGGTAAGAATTTCTTTTATTTTACAAAGTTTAGTATTCTTTACATAGAGAACAGCAAACCAGAATGTAACCTAGATTAAACGGAAAAATCACTTGACATTTATCTTAACTGTTTAAAGTCCCTAAGGCCATCAAAGAAGATACTGGGAAATTCCCCAATAGTTTCAAAATTAGCAAGTTGGGAGAGTTTCACTTTTAATACATTACAAGAATTTCTAATAGGAATTTCCTTTATTTTACAAAGTTTAGATTTCTTTACACAGTGAGCAGCAAGCCAGAATGTAACCTAGATTAAATGGAAGAATCACTTAATATTTATCTTAACTTTTTAAAGTCCCCAAGGCCATCAAAGAAGACACTAGCTAATCCTCCAATAGTTCAATATCAGCAAGTTGGGAGAATTTCACTTTTAATACATTATAACTAATTATAAATGAGTTCTCATTACCTAATGTACAGCTTTGAACAAAAATATACCGATAAACTGTGATGAAGATAAAAAAGATTAATCTTATTCCAAGATAAGTGTCTCGCTGGAGCCGGAGCATAACTTCGGTTTTTGGAACGTTAACCCTTTCACTCCAAGTCAGTTATCCACATGCAACTTCTCCTTAGATAGTGCATACAGAATACGACATTTGGTAGTGAAAAATTAAGAATTAATGAAGGCAAAGTTCTGAAGATGAAAACTAAAATTCTCTTAAACTTGTTTAATGATAAGTACGGGCTCAAGTTGGGAGAATTTAACAACAGAACTGGGACTGAAAGGATTAAGGATTGAGTCTTCCGATTCGGCATGGTTTGTCACTTAACGACCTTGGAAACCAGAGTGAGCTTTAGTGGAAGAGAAGGTCGCAGAGCCTGGGATCGAGTCTGGAACCTTGTGGGGACGGAAGGCGGAGATCTTTTACAAATTGCGCAAACCAGGCCCTCATTCGGGTTTAGAAATGATCATTGAAATTGTAGAGGAATTAACTTACAGAATTTAAGGGCCTGTTCGTTTGGACCTATTCCAACTATTTCGGATTAAGAATAAAATTTTGAATTTCCTTCCAGATTGTTAGGGCGAAAGAGTTTTATCACTAAGACGTGTTTTATTTGTAACTTCGCATTAAATGCAGCCACACGAATCCGACAAAGTTTTTATTTTATAAATTCCTATTCCAGAATAGGCCCAAACGAACGCGCCCTAAGTTCAAAGAACCCTGCAATTCCAAAGTATAATTGACTAACATATATTTCGTAAATAACCTTCAATCCGAAATTAAGAATAAACATAAAAAACGTGTCCCAAAAGTGAAGCAATGTTGATCCTATTTCCAACCGCGATAATTTTGTACAGCTAAAATAAAAATTTCCTTTAAAACATTGTCATGCAGTAAAATACTTATACGATCTCATTACTGAATTCGTAACATCAAAAATATAAAAAACTTAGTCTGAAAAAAACCGGTTAAAGTTGTTTTAAGCGTTGTCTAGTGAGAATTCAAAACAACGCCACTTACATAATACCGCCAGCTACAGTCGAAATGATGAACATCATAAACAAAGGTAATATCTCAATTCTAACAGTCCTCTGTACAGTATCTACGTAAACAGCATCTGAGAAACACCTGAATGTAGGAGCTGATGCCTCATCGAAAAAATCCACAAAAACCCTACGAGTCGCAGATAAACAATTTGTAAGACCTGCTTCCCATACGGATGTGAATTGTCGCTAACACTTTACTGAATGAAACTAGACTGTATAACAGGTATCTGGGGGCC
>JAOBAY020074601.1:0-11400 GCA_025331085.2 Zoanthus sociatus | reverse complement strand
TACTACTACTACTACTACTACTACTACTACTACTACTACTACTGCTGCTGCTGCTGCTGCTGCTACTACTACTACTATTACTACTACTACTACTACTGCTGCTGCTGCTGCTACTACTACTACTATTACTACTGCTGCTACTACTACTACTATTACTACTGCTACTATTGATGCAACTACAACTGTTGCTGCTGCTATTACTGCTGCTGATACTACTGCTACTATATATCCAATAGTTTTTCTTTTTTTGTAGGTGTTTGGATTCATTTCCAGTTTGTTGTTACTCGCTGACGCTTTCGTTCACTTCAGGATAATAAGAAAATAAAAGAACCGCTGACCACCGTAACCAGCCACTGCGGAATCAAGAACTAAATTCTTTAAATCTTGCTTTTTGTTCAAATAGTTATTTTGTATAATGCGTTTTAAGTAGCTATAGAGGAATCAATATTTAAAACATTGTCTGTTCCACCAATAAACCGGTGAAAACAAGAATTCTATTGAAAGACAAGCAACGTTAACAAGTAGTGAAATTCAGCCTCGTTCCCAGTGCTTCTCTGTTTGGCTTCTCTGTTTGGGAGAGAGCCTAAGAACGAGGCTGGGTAAGGTCCTATATAAGCTCTATTTAGTTCATGTGCTAGCACGTTCTGGAATTTCACACAAGCTACGATTCTCTTCAGATCGTGCCATTTTTAAAGCGAAATAGTTTCGTCTCTTTAATGTACTGCGCATAGCTTGAGCTTTGATTAAGGCGCTGTTAGTTACACTATACATTTTTCCTTGCAACTACCTAGCGATAGCGTTGCGAGGCAACATGTTGAGAACATTGCATAATGTAACAAACGCTGTCTCGCAATTTTATTGCAGCAACTTAAAGCGTCATTGCATTATTGCACAGTGTATCACAGCTTTCCTCGCAATTTTTGAAACAATTTTTTAACAGCACATGAACAAAGCTTTTTTCATTTGTTTTCGCAGATCGTTTTCTTGATCGCTAAACAATTTTCCTGGGCTCCGGCTAAAAAAACTTACAAGTTGCTAAATAATTTAGAAAGTGAAGTGCTGCGACGTGAATGTGACGATGAGATAAAAGGAATCTAAACTAAGCATTAACCACTGTACTTCATTAGAATTAATACTGCTTTTTAAAATGTTCTAAATTTGTAACTGTAGCTTAAAATTTGTATGCTCTGGTGGCTGAAAAGTCATTTATTATTGTGATGAAATTTGATCCAAAACAAAACTTGATTTGTAAACAGATCATCAAATAGTTTACTGTAAATTTTCATGAAGACTTCAAAATCATATTTTATAAACTATTCAGATCCTGATTCGAGTACATAGTAATGTATTTTGCTGCAAATAAATTTATACGAAAATGTAATTCAGATACTACAAACTTTTTAAACAGATCACAAAGCGATTGGTATAAGGATTAAGTTTTTATGAAGCTTTTACATAAATAACGATTGAATATAGATAACATGTCTGGTAATAACAAAAATAATTAATATTTATATTGCCATTTTTCATATGGATATGATCAAATGCGCATCACAAATAAATACAGTTTTCACTGACAGCTGAGGGTCTTAGATAATCCGCAACAGCGCAACAGTACAAATATTAATAACCGTTTACAAATGCCCTCATGCAGTAATGAAGACAGACCACAACACCGGGATCATTACCCTGCTCTTTTCGACAAATGTGTGGGTTCTTTTATTAAAGTCCCTCGATAGAGTGTCGAGAGACTGGTTCGTGCGGTTTAACATTCTTATCAATATCCGAGTAGCGATTCTAAACTATAATTTTGTTTCTGTAGTCCCTTGTAATTCGGGCTCTGATTTTGCCAGCTCGCTGAACGGGGAAAAATTTATCTTGTAGAAATAAAAACAACTTCATATTGCGTTAGAGATGTTTTCAATACAACTTGCTAGAAAAACAAATTTGAAATAAGAAGAAAGTAGATAAACCAATTTATTTATACTCCGAACAAACTCGCATTTTCTAATCAAATTTGATTCATTCTTCCAAATCATGTACGCCCACGAACACACCTATTATTCTAGAAAACTCGATTAAAATGACCTTGCAATGAACAATATAATTAAAAAGAAAAAAATTTGTTTAAAAAATGCTTAAACGGTTACCAAGTAGGTTTACTTCTTTTTCACTGATACAAGGTAATATTTTTGCACTTGCCTTAAAAACCGGGCAACAATTTGTATACTTTCATAAGGTCTTTCCCATGAAGTTTTAAAAAAAAAAAGATTCCAATTTTTCCGGCTAAAAGCACTCGCGCGTGCGTCACAAGACACGCATATTTTGATGTAAGGAGTGGCTGCTCTGCGTCAGCCATTATTTTTTATAAACATTCCTTGGCTGAGCTCGAGGTTTCGGAAGTTGGACTTGCAAGTGATCACCGTTTTTAGGTAAGAATTCTTATTACTTTGATGATCCACGAGATTATACAACTGTTTGGGTAAGATCAACAGCGATCTATCTAAAGAAATTTAAATGATATATCAGTGAATGATTTTAAAAATTGTAAATATTAAATAACAGCAAGACTCGGTGACAACTCCCATCGTAAATATAAACTGTGACAAATACTGAATTAGTAATTTTATGAAGTTTGTCTATTAGTCAGTAGAACTTAAAGTAGCAATAGTTGTAATATGTGCCAAAAAATTGACTTTATTCGTTTTTCAAGCAGAAGTCTGGATACAAATAATTTGTTTTATAAAAACTCCAATATTCGGAGTTTTTGTTTGTTCAATTGACAATTGCTGTAGAACGCCAATGACTCACTCAAAGGGCACGAATTTTATTCGCGCACCAAGCAGTGATAAAAGTTAAGAGGTTGTTTTCACGCACCAACCAGTGCTAAAAGTCAAAGGTTGTCGCCAAAAAGTAGAATTTTCAAGTTCTTTAAGCGAACAAGTGCACTGAATATTAAACTCTACCGATTTTGATATTGTTGGAGTTTGAGAGTAAGATATGAATAGAAACATCTGTGTCTGAAAGCAAATGGTCTTAATCGAGTTCGAGCACGAATAAGATCAAACATAAAAGTGTTTAAATCTGTAAATAAGAAAAATACAAGTAAAGAATGATTGGCCAAAGTTTACTACACAGAATACATGTCTTGCTAGGCTGCCGAATATTTAATTTGTTTTCCAGAATATTTATGTAAGGATGTACCGTGTTTGCGATAAGTGATTGAAGTCACGCAATGCTATAAGTTTGATTTTATGGACCAACTGCCGCGCTGTCGTCGAAATATTTATTATGTACAATGACTTTGCCTCCCTTCAGTACGTGCCCCAGGTTGTAAAAAGGGTTTCAGATACTACGATCCTGTAATATCAAACACTGTCGATTTGCAAGATTTTGTTTGTCGTTTTTAGGTAAATTTGGTACAAAAATTTAAATAAAATTTGCTCTAAAATAAAATTTACGACAAAAAGAACCATGTGCCATTGATCAGCATTATGTGCTTGATAAATTGCGATCGTCAGAGTTAAAAGAACAAAACGATATTTTATGAGCAAAAACAATGGAATCTAATATTCATCAAATCACAATGAGAACTTCGATTGTGATTGAATTAACACCCAGTAATTATTCCACGTAGCTTTAAGTAGAACTAGCTTAGAGTAACAGTAGTTATGAGGAGCAAAAACTTGGGTTTTTTTTGTTTTTCTAGCTGGATTTGGCTAAATGTTTTACTATAACTGTTCGGAGTTTGTAAATATTACGAAATGCCTATGGCTCACATAAAACTAAAGGTCACGAAATCATATTCAGGCAGCAGCCAGAGCTAAAAGACGAGATTGTCGCCAAAAATAGTTTTTTCTCGAGCTCTCTAAGCGAATAAAGCGTTTTATACTTTAAAAATATGATTCTAACATCTTTAAAATTGTAAGAGTTCTCGTTTGAAAGTCAGAAGTAAATAGTGAAACAAACATCTGTGCCTGAAAGCTGAATAAAGATGGTCCTCTTCAACCGCCAACAAACACGATTGAAATATCAAACATGGAACTGAAGTTTTAAAAATTATAACTTTTAATGATACAAAAAAAATCTGATATATAAACCAACAATAATACAAATAATCAATGTTTTGATGGATACTTGATTGAAAAATTACCTCTCCCAATATATTGTATAATGATATTCCGTTTTTGCGGTTAGTGGTCGATAGTCACACAACGCGGGTCCAGACTTGATATCCAACTTTAAACAGCAGGTAGATAAATGCGGGGATAACTAGAACAGTCAGGGAGGTTGATTTTACTTTAATGTGTTATCTTTACAGGAGACTAATGTTTATTAAATTACCGATTTGTAATTCAAACGTTGATTTTCTTATCAGTAAAATATTGAACATTTTAAAACACATGACTGGTTTGTATATTCATCTGCTGTTTGATATTGCAATTTTAATGCGATTATTATGCATGCCCTTTAGTGCGACGGTGAATTTTTGCAGAACGGCATTTTATAACTCAGGTAGCCTGAGTAGCTGGCAGTCTTGAAAAACTCAAAAACACGGGTGCCATGTTGGACACGGGTATTTCATTGCACAGGCCCTCCACCCCACCCACCTCAGTTACTTTTTTAACCTTTCACCAGACCTTTCTAATTTTCAACTTTTAGTTTTTCAGGGTTTTTCAGGGTTAAAAACCAAAACGATTGTAGTTTTATAGTGGCACTGTGATGAAAACGCATCTTTCCTATCGAAGCCATTTTAAAGCATAAATAAGTAGTCTGTATGAGAAGAAAAATGCTGTTTACTATTTTCAAATATCTCTTTTCGTTCCAGAGATATTCAAGTTTTTAAAATATGCAAATTAGCCTAGTGATGACATCATATTTTCGATTAAAGTTTGATCAGATAACATAAAAGAAGATATCTTAGCCATATTGTATCAGAAATATTTTATTCTTTGATGTATAATTCTATAAATGTGCTCCACAATATAAGCTTAACAGTTTCGTTTACATGGCAACCTAGTGGGTACCAGACCTCCCCAAAAATGAATACAGACATTTCTGGCCATTTTTGGCATTTCATTTTGATGTTTGCAAATGGTGCCTCATATGCGTGATCCAGCAAGCATATAACTATGTCAGCTCAAGTTTGTAGCCTCGTTTCATGTTTTGCGAGCTAAAAATCACTAACATATTGAAATCAAGAGGGTGGGGGACTGGAAAAGAGAATGCCATGGGAACAATTTTTATAGCCGTAGGGGTGTTTCCTGTAGATCTATTCAGGTTAATCTAACAAGTTTCAATGGTATGTGCTGCAAATTAACCGAGGGAGTTCTATTATTTATATACTTGATATAAACTTGGGTTGAGAGTATGACGTCATCAGGCGTCTCTTTTGCATATTTTACACATTTTTCAAACTTAAATATCTCCAGTACTAATGCAGATATTTGCAAACGGTAAACGGCGTTTTATTCTTTCGTGGAATTCTATGTGATACACGTAAAAGATCAAAGAGTAAAAATTCTAGTACCACTTTAAAATTGTAATTGTAGACGAAAGATGGCTACTGTACACAAGACGACACATACTACCGTAGTGACAAGAACTACTGGTGGGGGAGGTGCAGCGGTCACTCATCGCACCACTTCTGTGGGAGTTTGTACTATCAACGTGTCCTACCCCAGATCGCTACCTGGAATTCTCAAGATAATTGAGTTCGTGAGTAAACTAATGATAGTACAGTAGATAGCCAAAAGGATAAAAATTGTTAAAAATCAGCACCGACATTGATTTTTGACGACGTATTTTGTGTTGTACTTTTTGTCGATTTGTTCTGCAAAAAAAAGTTTTTAATATTTTCTATAGAACAAAAGATCCAACGAAAAGTCAACAGTTAGCTATTTGGCGCGAATGGTATTTGACTGCATATTTCAACTTAGTTTAAACTTGTTTTTTAATATTGTTAATTTGCAAAGCAATCGTAAAAGTATTTTGAAATACAGTGTAAAAAAAAATAGATAAAAAAAGTGGCTGGGTTGTTAAAGTGAATCATATTTAAGACGTTATCTGATGAACTTCATTTAAAGTCCCTATATCGCTTCTTTATCTTTTTGATACAGTCGAACCTCGATTGGTATAAACCTACTAATTGCCTAAGACGCATCCTACATTCTGATTGGCTACTCCACTAGAGGTCTATTTGTGATAGCCTACTAGCAGAGAAAAGATGGTGGATCAAAATAGCCCCGTTTTGCTATAGTATTAGAGGATCTCATCAATAATTTAATTTGTACATCTTTTTTTGACCGATTAGTAAGTTTATACTAAAAGAATTAGACCTCTCGGCCTCACGGACTATGAGTTTGAATAGTCCATTCGGCCTACGGCCTCATGGGCTATTGACTCGTCCTTTAGTCCTCCAGGTCTAATTGTTAATTATCCGGACAATTCGATTATCCACAATTTTTTCTCTGGTCTCGTTTTTTCATGAATATTATAATTTGTTATCATCTTGAAAACTCGAAGTTGCGAATAGGCCGATAAAATCGTTTATTATTATTAGCGTATTATCTTTGTTCGGAATGCTGATCGTATTTTGAGGAAATTCGCAGTACATTTCAAGATTACTGACCCCTGTGCATTTTCACCTCTCTTGCAGTTCTTGCCGGCACAGGCGACAGAGGTCAATTTTTTTGCTTCCCAACGATTTTACAAGATTCAGTAAAGTTTCAACGAGAAACACTCGCTTTTTTGGAGCCTCAGCCTGAGTTTGTTAAAATGTTTGGCCAATCTGAGCCTAACTGTTCTTATAAACTTGTGCTTGTTAAAAAATCCGAGTAGACTGAGGTCTACAGCAGCTACACATTCGGTGAACAAGGCTGCTAAAAGGAGTTGGCTTTAACCATGCTTAAAAGCATCATTCAGCATTTCGTTTTTTTGTGACAAATAAATCCCTGTAAGTCCTTAACCCAACTTTGTCGTGACGCTGCTAATACTCTTTGTCTTGTTGATGTTACTGCGTATATCTCTGACACATGTACATCAATACTCTTTCAGTTCACCCTTGTTGTTGCATTTGCTTGCATGGCCGACTGTTGTCGAGATTTGCGAAGTTGGGTCCATAAATACGGTGACTACTACAAATTGTTTATTGGTGCAACAGTGTCCGCATGGCTTCTAGTTATCATCATATTCCTGATATTCTTATTTGCTGTTGCGAACAGATTCAGTCAAACTTCTACATGGGCGGTAAGTGTTGAGCGTACAACCGGCGATAGGAAACGCCAGATTAGAATTTATGAAATAAAGTCATCCTTACTTCATCTGTTGTCCATTTATCTTGTTTTGAATAAACAACCTTACTCATTTTACCCCGAAACACTCTTAATTTACCAATCATTTCCAATATACTTCATCTGACACGGGCCGACATAGCAAAAGTCTGGCCGTGTCAGGTCGTAAAAGACAGTTTGTAGTACACCACCTGACACGATCCGAAAGAGCGAAAATCGACCCGTGTCAGATCGTAAGCCGGATGTCACGAACCGACATTAACAAAAGTCTGGCCGTGAATAATTTATAAACTATCACACGGTGCCATTAAAATCTAAACGGCACGTACAGCCCGTCACAATGCGACATAGCAAAAGTCTTGTCGTGAGACATTTAGAAGTCGTTCTTTTATGGCCGCCTAGAATCCTTGCAGAAATGCTGAATTCAGTTAATAATGTAAGCGGTATGCCTGGGTTTTTTGTTTTGTTTTGTTTTTTTTGCACGCAAAATTCTCTTTTAGAAACGCGGAATTCAGTTAATAATATGAGTATGCCTCGTTCTTTTATGGCCGCCTAAAATCTCATATAGAAACGCCGAATTCAGTTAATAATATGAGTATTACTCGTTCTTTTGTTGCCGCCTAAAACTTCATGTATAAACACTGAATTCAGGTAAAAATATGAGCGGTATACCTCGTTCCTTTATGGCCGCCTAAGTGTATGATCCGTTGAGTATAAATCCAACAATCTCTTTCCGCCATTTTTGGTTTGTTCGGCTAAGCTTCCTCTCAATTTCGATTTTAATCCTTGACATAATACCAAAATAACATACTAGAGAGTCTTTTTTGACAATACGTCATTAAAATTGAAGACTTTGGACAGCAGATGAGGTAAGAATAACTATTTCATAACTTCAACTATGATCTCACGTTTCCTATCGCTCGTGCGTACTGTAGAGTACGCTAGGACACCCCGCTATCACGGACACCTCGCCATTATGGACTCCCCGGTATTACGGACACCACGCCATTACGGACCCCCAGGTATTATAGACACCCGTCCAATAGACACACCGGACACCCTGCTTGAAGACTCGTAAAGATTTTGGGTAGCTATCCCATCCATAACACGAGTGAGGATACATAGAAACCATAATAGCCAAGTTTTACGTCTAGTCCACTAGAGAGTAGGGTTGTCCACATTATGCTCACAATTTTCACTATTATGCTAATGCCTTATGCTAAAAAAATGTTACTATTATGCTTAAAAGGTCTCACTATTATGCACAAAATTTTTCCCCCAGATCACTCATTCTTTTAGATAAATAAACACTTATAATCACTTCATATGCTTATATACTTTATGTTGTCGATATAATTATTCATATAAGTATTTCTTTTATCTACAATAATCATCTTTTGTTATACTGAAGCGTGAATTAGAGGTCTTGATATAGTTCAAATTAGCACCTGCTTGGTTGTCCTGAAAGACATTTTGTAACACATGACGGTTGGGTAAGCAATTTCAAGTAAGTTTTCTCCTTTTTATGCGGTGCAGAATTTACAAATTTATCACTAAATAATTTCAAGATTGTACCTAATTCCAATGAATTTATTTATTTATTTTTGATATTTTAACATATTTCCGGAAATTGTTCTTACTATTAAGCTGGCATAATGCTCCATCAGTCCATGCTCATGCCTCATTATTATGCTCAAAATTATGCCGGCATAATGTGGACAACCCTACTAGAGAGAACATTTAACCTGTAATCTGAACTAAATTTTCTTAAATTCTTCAGGTCATGATCTTCAATCTCCTGTTCTCACTGTTCATTTTTGTTACTTCTGCGTTAATGGCCATCTATGCAGACGATTATAGAGGTTATAAAGGCACCCGATTTTATGATACTCTCATCGTGGCAGTGGTAAGCAGTTCTCTTTCTGACTATCACTACTACTACTATTACTACCACTATTACTACTACTTCTACTACTACTACTACTACTACTACTACTACTACTACTACTATTACTACTACTATTACTATTACTACTTCTACTACAAATAATAATGGTAATGATAATGATAATAATAATAATATAATAATATTAATGATAATTATAATAATAAATATGCTCAAGTTTTAAGGCCATGATAGCAGAGCAGGGAACTGAGAAGCGGCCTGTTTACCGACCAGAGTCAAAAGAACAAGAAGTGAGAGAGATGTTTGAGGATGTGAATCAAGCGACGACTTTTTGGAAAGATCTATGGGAAAGTGAAGGAACAGGAAACATTTCGGTTGAGTGGCTTAGTGAAGTGAGACGAGCGATTGTGGGGTGTGTACCTGAGCCCTCAAATGAAAATTTCTCTTTAGACATCGAGCGAGTGAAACAGGTGATAACCAAGAAGCAAAACTGGAGTGCCCCAGGCCCGGACAGGATTGTCAACTTTTGGTGGAAAAAGGTTGAGAGTCTACATGGAATGGTGACTTACTGCCTAGAGGACATAGGACAGGATTACCACGAGTTCCTGCTATGGTTCACCCAGGGAAGGCATCGTTACCATAGAAAGGAGATTTCAGCAGTGAGAACCATAGACCCATAACGTGTCTAAACACCATTTACATGGTTCACTTCTTGCTTACTGGGACCAATGGACGAGTATTTGGATGAGTATGGAGATGTGTGAGGATAGTCTTCGCAGCAGGAGAAAATTAGTATGGCGTGGGTAGATGTGCGAAAGGCCCATGATAGTGTTGACCACAGCTGGTTAGTAGAGATGTGTGAGCTGCAGACTACCCTGCAGGGTGGGGCGAGTGACTGGAAAGCTGACTGGCTTAGTGGAATAGAAGGATCTGTTTACGGACCGCGCGAGGCCTCCAAACCTCGGATATCATACAGTTCCAAGGAGTTTACCACAGGGAGATGCTCTCTATCTAAGACTGTTTACAATGTGTATCAATCCTATCTCGTGGATACTTAAAGCGACTGAAGGCTATATACTTTCCAAGCCAATTAGGAAGGTAATAAGTCACCTATTATATATAGACGACTTAAGATCTTTGCCACGTCAAAGAAGAAGCTAAAGAGGGTCATGGATAGAGTGAGAATGGCAATGAGGGATATCGGGCCTGAATGGAACGAAAGCAAATGCTCAGTGGATCATGTTATGAGAGGGTTATTGAACGCAGAATCAGAAAGTGCAGGAGTCAGCGAGAATGAGTCTATCAAGAGTCTGATGGATCTCAGTACAAGTTTCTTGGAGCTATGGAAAACACCAAGCAAGATGACGAGCTAAGTCTCGAAATTGCGAGTAAAGCATGCGCACACCGCCTGTCTCTGATATGGTCTTGCCCGCTATCTGATTATAATAAGGAACGGGCCTCAAATCAGGTTGCGATGCCAGTACTGAATTACCTGATGTCCACCCAGTGCTGGCCAATAGCGGAGCTTAAGAGGTTAGATATAGAAGCAGGGAAGGCGATAGTTGATAATGGAGGCAAACACCCCCTCGGATCTACAGCTCTGGTTTATTTAACTAGGATGCTTGGAGGGCGTGGACTAAAGTGTATTGAGAGAGAGTATAAGCAAACAAAGCTGTAAGCTGCGGTGACATTACAGGGTTCGAAATTCACGGGCGCGAGAGAAAAGAGAGCGAGGCAAGTAGCCTTCAACATAGATTTAGGTAAAGTTGGATTTCATGTTTGTCTTAATTGATAGTATTATTTCGTTATGTATTGTAATTACATTTGTAGGAAGCAACTAATTACATGCATTTGTTTAATTTGATTATATTATCATTTAAGAAATGACAATATGACAAAATTTTTTAAACACAATTGGCTTGAAACCGTATAATAAAAGCAACAAAGCTCATGAGTCCGCACTGTTTGGATCGCGATCGATGATCAAGTACGACGACTCTTTTCGATTTTGCCAATACGAAGTTCTTACCCCTTTTGAAGAGTGTGTTCTGACCAGTTGCAACGTGGGCACTACCACGTGCTTTCAATCGCCGGATCTCGTTGATCGCTATTGTATTTTGGGCCTTGTTGGAATCTTTGGACATAATTTATATACATATTTATTTTGCCATGTCCTTCTTGAATTTTTGGACATTGATGTTA
>JAOBAY020074590.1:0-11401 GCA_025331085.2 Zoanthus sociatus | reverse complement strand
ACCCTCCCCATCTCTCAGGTTTTTTAATTCTACTTTATGAATTTATGCAAGACAGTTATTGTATATCAATAGCCAATAATAATATATATGTCATATTACATAAAAAAACAATATTTGACCGATATACTTTTTATTAGGGGATGATACTAGCCAACCATGTGAAACTTCTTTTATTACAAATTTACAAAATCGCTAAATAATAAGCATATTATCATAATAGCTAATTAAATATAATATAAAATGATACAATAAACATTACATGAAAATCAAATTTTTTAGAGAAATTAAGCAAATTATAACTATAATTATAAATGTAAAAAATGAATAGTCTATAAACTTTTGTACTGTATAATTATGTAATACAAGGTCGGTGAAATGCACAAAACCCACTATCTTAAATAGAAATATTTTATAAAATAGTGAACTCTTTTTTCATTATGTAAATGACAAAATTAAAAGAAAAATGAAAAATGTAGAAAACTATATAAAATGATTTTTTATAGAAATACTCTTAAGACATGTTATACATTAAAAATATTTTTACTGTATAATTTAAATTAATACCAAAACGTTTCTGACAAACTATTTTTACTCTATAATTTGTACTAGATACATGTAAACTAAGTTATTTGGAATAACTTAAAAACAAAGCTATCATTCATTGATAGATACTTTGTGTAAAAGTAGATACTAAAACATGGATCTCTAAAATATAATGCAGCCATTGACATTAAGATCTTGGGATTCCATCTTGTATAATCGAGGAAACTAAAATTTTATCCTGAAGAGCATAATCAACTTCTTTTTCATCAATCTTCAATGAAACCTAAAATAAAAATGCATGCTATTTTAAAAATAATAATTGTTTAGTCCATTAACATTATACATTCTACAGTATATTTGGAACAAAAACTGCAAAATATAATAAATATCAAATATATTAAGTTGCCTTAAGTAATTTTTATTCATAAATTTCAGGGTGGGATTCGAGGGGCATACGAAGGAGCATATGCCTTCTATTTTTGGCAGACAATTAATTTTGGTATTAGTTAATTCTCTTGCTTACAGTCCGCTAGGGTTCAGTGCACTTTAGAGTTCACCTCTTCCTCTTGGGTCTTCACTCCTCCTTTTCATAATTAAGTCGTTAAGTGAGGCAGGTCAGACAAAATTTCAAATCCCAACATAGCTAAATTCGAACTGGAGACCATGTGATAATAAAGCAGATATCTTACCAACATATGTGCAAACCATGCACACAGCAAACCATTAATATTTGGAAGTATAAAAAGGTGCACTACGTTCATCTAAGGGAGTGTGCATTATTTATGGTTGGGGGGAGGGGGTCAGTGAAATCATAGAGGAGGGCCAAAAAAGTTTGGAGTGTGGAAAGAGGATATCATGAGAGTTTGAAGAGTGTTGCAAGAAGGTTATAGAAGATTTTTCAGTTTTAATTAAACACTTGAAAAATCACTTTAAAATCAATGATAATTAAAAGACTTAAACTTTCAATATTTCTGAATAGCACCGACATGGCTGTATCATGTAAGTATAATCAAAATAATACTACCAGTAGGGTAGTGCTGTTGTGTTTTCCTGACACCTATAATATCCATTCAATGTCTGCATGGCATTCTTTAGTGGTGGCATCATGGGGAGAAAAGGGATCTTGTCAAGGAATTGCTTATCACTTTGGAGGCGCTGTTGTGTTGGTTGCTTCTTGTAGCTATTATAGGGGGTACAACAATTGAAAGGGGTGCAGTGTATGAAACACCATCCTCTCCCCCAGGCCATGAATAATGAAAACTTCCTTACTACATTTAGATTGCATAAGAAGAATATTGCTGTACCTTTGCCATTCGTGATTCTTTTGCTTTTTTAACACCCAGCAATCCTCTTGTTTCAAGGAGATTACACATCTCAATAAAGTCTTCCTGGCTGGCTTTGTTGACTTGCCGCTTATCACATATACGACAATATGTTTCATGAAGCTGCAAGAAAAATAACATAAATTATGAAATTTAAACATTTATTACAAAACATATATGAAACAAGGTCTGAGTTAGTAGCTCCTCTCTTTAAAAAAACTTGTAATTATTATATATGGGATTTTGCATGTTTTTTCCCTGGCTAACAAACTTTGAAATATTATTACCTTGCCAAGAGCAACTTCCTTTGGTTTTTGCTCTTTGAGTATCAGCAGCAGTGTGCAGATTAAAAGTTTTTGGTGTAATGGTATTGTTGGCTGTTCACTGCCTGATGCTGTTAGCAGTCGTGATCCATAAACCTCTGCCACCACACCTGCAATATGCGACAGGCCAACCTTTTTGGGTTTGGGGGTGGAACATCCTCTTCCTGGTGAGTTGCTTTCAACTGAGTAGAATTGAAATAAAACTTGAGTCAATAAAATTTAGAAGTTTATAGTGATATATAATTAGGACATGTGAAGATAGATTATAATAAAGGAAAAACTAAAAAAATACTGTAGATCGTAAAAGCAAAGTTAATTAATGTTCAGTTAGAAAAGGAGTTTTTTGTTAGAAAAGGATTTTTTTGTATACACACTGAACTTTGCAGTGACAATTGAGCAGTTAGCAAAATTAATGAATCAGAGTAATTCTTAAACATACGCATTTTTCCTAATTTTAGCTGATCATTCAGTACATAGATTTACACACCAAAAATCAGGCCTCTCATAAAAAGGCTTTAGGCCTGCATGACCATTCACTCGTATACGTATACAGTAACAAAGATTGACATGAATTTTTATCACTATATTTAACATATAAAAAAATTCTTAGTTAACAAAAATTGTAATTATGTAATCACACCCTCTAATAGGAAGCAAAAATTATTGTAACCCTACTGATTTTTTACTGAAAAGCCTGAAATATGATTGACAGCTTTCATGTTACAGAACTACATGACAGACGATATAAAAAAGACCATTTATTAAAAGCATTGGAAATGAATACATGGTTGTTTGTCAATTAATACTTATACTCTTTAAGGTGCCTGATAAAGAGGAAGGTGTTGTAATGTGACTATGGTCCAAAAAATCATAAATGATTCCAATTTGGCAAACATCTTAAATGGAAAATTTCTGTTTAAAATGAGAAGAAATTGCAGTATATTTGTCAATAAAGAATGCAGTGAAAATTTTGAGGACATATGTAATAATAATATAAACACTAGAGATTTGTGTTGTGTTTACACTTTTGTATCAGAGTGCTTAGAAAATAACTCAGAAATAATAACTGGGGATCCTAATAAGCTCCATGGGGTCAGAAAAAAAAATTGACGTATAAAAGTAAGCATTCAAGTATTTATTAAACACCTAATAGTAAGTTTCCATATTATTAGCAGATTTAATATATTGATGATGACATTGTTAATAATAAATTAATACAAGTGAAATGACAATACAACTAATAATATAATTTATATCAATTTTACCTAGTTTAACTGGTTGTAGAATCTGCTGCTTCTTTGAGTCTGACTCAACTAGTTCAACAGCTCTTCTGTGAATTTAAATAAATTATGAATAAGTTGTGTTATATTTATCATTACTGAACTCAATGGCAAATTCCAAAAAGGGGTAAAAACATTGAACATAAAACCTGTACTATAGTTCTGACAATCACTTTGAGCATGCAATTTCTAAATAACCATACTTGACATTAATCTTAAAGTGCTGATCTGAGCAAATTTGTCTCTTCAAATTTTGAGAATAAATCAATATAAAAAAGTGCGGCTTGTAACATCTCTCTTTACAGGATAATCAATCAATCAATGAATTCCAATTTTGATCCAGGCTTATTCCAGGCCTGTAAACGCGGGTGGCTGGATTTACCCCACTCTGGCAGCAATCTCCTACTCCCACTCTCCATCTCGCTCGATTCAATGCATCCTCCTTCTTCAAACCAACACTCTTGCTCTCCTTCTCCACTGGCATTTTCCATGTCTTCCTCAGTCGTCCTTGCTTCCTGTTTTCCTTCACTTCAAACTCCAATGCTTTTCTCAAAACATGCCCATCATCCCTCCTTAACACATGCCTGTACCTCACTCCATTCACTTTACAGGATCTTAGGTTTTATTCATACATATAATTTGTTTACATAATAAGGACCGATAATAAAAAATACTAATACTATAAAAATGATACTACATATACAGTATGGATTACATGTTTACTGTATATAGCCTTACAGAAATGACAACACCTGCAAAGTGTTATGGAAAAGATAATAATCTTTTTTCGATGTTAATTGTCAAAAGTTCTTATCTAACAAAACAAACCTGCAAATATCTAAAGCCTTCCTCATATCTCCAGCAAATGCAGCAACTTTTGTAGCACAGAATCGAACTGCAGCTGGTTCCATAATGTTTTCTTCTTCTGATTCTTGTGACAACCTATCGCTTAAAATCTTGGTGATTTGGTCTTTAGTATAGGGAGGAAAGTGCAATAATTTTGGTTTACCTGCAAGTAAATTATAGCAAACCTATTACTCGCAAGGCTTTGATCAAAAAATTCAAACATATATTGAAAGGTTATAACTGGCCTGAGAAAACAGACACCTCTCATTGTGTTCTTGTTCCCTCCTTGCAATGAGAGGTGGCTGTTTTCTCAGCTTAGGTTATAACAGGCTTAGAAACTTTTAAATTATCATTTTAGATGTATCTGGAATTCACTAGTTTCTGTTGCTGAGATTTTTTATAGTTTTATGTGAAGTAAACCATCAAAAGGAAGATTGCTGCAGAAAGTCATAGGGAGAAAGTAATATTACACCAAACACCAGCAAAAATGAAACAGTGCTAATCTAAGGTAAATAATTAACTAAGAATACTGCAGGAAGTTAAGGTTGTTCCACGCAGAGGTGAAAAAAAGATGAAAGGTTGTGACCAACTAGTTTGAATGTTTAATGTACATTTAATTTTTTCTAAAACTGGTGTAACAATAATTAACAATAAAAATAATGTAAATAATAAGAGATCTGAATTACTAACATTCTATTGGATGGCACATTTATATATGTTTGAGTTGGATTCTAAATATTTTTTTGCTATCAAAAGCTATGGAAGAGAACTTACATTTTGGTCTTGCCTGAAGTCTTGGCAATATTCTATCAGTTAAGTCTAAAGCATTTGCAATTCCTTAAACAGAGGAAAAAAAACATTATTAAATGAAAGGTAAATAAATGTATCTTACATCTATAATGTCACTTTATTATATACTAAAGGTAGTTATAAAATGTTCAAAATTCATGGACTAAAACTAATTAGCTTGCACAATATAAACAACATTAATCAATACAATAATTATAGCTGCAGTATACGTATAATGTTAATTAAAAATGTATGTAGCATAAAATTAACGATATTTTCTTATTAAAATAATTTTATTGAATTTTGTAAATATAGTTAAAATAAATAAAAAATCGGAGTTCTTATAACTATTGTTACCTATAAACACAAGTCTTGAGTTTGGCAGTGATGGCCATTCAAACAAAGTGTAGAGAATCTCTTGATTCTTTGATTCAAGTTGGTCAATCTCATCAAGGACGAGCATTCTGTGTAAAAATATTGTCAAATAAGTTATCTAGCAAAATATTGTCTAAATAGTAGTTAAAAAACTAATTATAAAATAATTGTTTATTAAAAATCTTTAAGACCTTTCCATTAAAAAGACTTTTTATACATTCAATGAGTTTTGGAACATAGATTTTGGTATGATTAAAAACTCATGGTTGTCAAAAAATTAGAGTTGACAAAATCTTCAAAAAAGTACTTGTAGTCACTTACATAATTTTATTGGCTACATTATATAATACTTTACTTACTTCATTTGACCTGGTGTGGTAAATTTCTGTTGCAACAGCTTTGGTAAGTCTTTTCCAGATACCTGATCTCTTACACCCAACTCTGAAGCAATGTTTTGAAAAATACCTTGTGAATTTCCCACAGACATACAATTGACAAAGATTGCATGGCACTTATTCATCTCATCCTGATAAAACAAAGATAAAATGTGTTGAACAACTTTTTGTCATTTTATGACACATCAAAAGTTTTTACTGTAACTGGTAAAAAAAATGCATGCCTCATTTTCTTTTTAGAAAAATTCTGATGAGAAACCAGGAATTTATTTTATTCGGCCTTATGGCTGTCATAATTGTAGTGTTTACGTTTTGTAATGTATAGTACTTGATATTGTATCAGATATTGTGGTGCTTGTATTCCACATGGCTGAAAGCAGTAAAAGTATGGCAGAACCTTGAATGGGATGTGTGTGTGGTTAAATCTGATTAAATCTTGGCCATCGTCCAACAGAACACTACAATAATTATTGCAAAAACCATCCATAACTTAATAACAAAAAAATCTAAGCCATGGGACATCGACCACCAGAACTGACTCAAAACATGACTTTACGATATTGATTTTCTTTGACACAGTTAAGCGCATGACTTGTGCTTCAAAAAAAATACCATCTTCAGTGAAAAAGCAAAAATTTACAGACTTTTTAAGGACCATGACTGATTTTTGTAAAACTTAAGGACTTTTGAGGCCTCAATTTTTGGAAAATGAAAACTAAGGACTTTTAAGGTTTTTAAGGACCCGGACAAACCCTGCTGATTTGATCAACTGCTGGCTTGAAGAAATTGCTTTATTATTCTTACTAGTGGTTGTTCTAAGAGTAACATGATTACAGTATATTTAGGACCCTAAAAGGGAAAATTTCCTTATCAAATAGATTTACCTTTAGCTCATTAAGAATACATCTCAGACATGCTGTTTTACCAGTACCAGGAGCACCAGATATGTAAAGGCTTCCAGGTTGCTTGCTAATCAAATGGCTTTTTAAGAAGCTCCTGATTTGACCAATCTCTTTGTCACGGCACAAAAGTCTTTCAGGAATAGAGGAGTGGAGAGCCTGCTTAGTTTTACTGTAATGTAGTGCTGCAACAAAAATAGTTTTGTTATAATCAAGGAAAAAGGTTATAGTATACTACTGTGATTGTTTTTATGTTTAATATTAGTGACAGTGCATGTATTTGGTTCATAAAACCTTTGTACTGAAGACAAGGAATGTCTTACCAACAATAATAAAATATTGTTTTCTTAGTATTAGATAATCAAACAGTGCCGCAGCCTTAATTACGTCAAACACTGGATCGATCTTACACAAGCTTGTCTCGATTCTCTTCATTTTATCATCTACTTGCGTTATGTAAGTCCTCTAGGGATACTGGCTTTACTGCGGGAATTAGATGTAGGTGCATCTGTGCAAGAACATGTTGTTTGTGTCGTGTTTTGGCAAAAGATATGCGAAAGTTTTGATTTTGAGCTAGATTGATTCCATATTTTTCAAATTGATTCAGGCTTTCTATAATGTTGAGACTACCTTTGTTTTTGGTCAGTTTGAGTCCACAAGGTGAAGTATTTTCCTCGTCTTTGTTAAAAACAGCAACAGATTTCCCTTGGTTGTCTCTCCTCTTCTTGGGCGATAGTGCTGGACTGAAAGCTCTTTCATCCGTGCCTGTAAAATTGACAAAGAATTTTTAGAATAAAAGCAACCGGTAGGACAAATACTATAATTGATCGTTGCTCTGGCGTCGTGTCCTCAGTCCTCTAAACGAATTCCACTGTTCAGTCTTTCTCACTCTTAACCTCGATTAAAAAGTTAAACTGCCAATATGGACTCGAGTTTTTAATAAACTTACCTAGCTTTTTGAAGAACACAGAGTAGTTCCAAAAATACGTTTCCTGGTACTGACAATTAGCATAATTTAGCAGAGGAAGCGAAGGCGACCGTTTTGGGCGGGAAAAATTAAAATCAAAGTAAACGGAGAAGCTATTGAGAACTATTCTCAAAATTTGCCATAAAAAGTTCGGTTTAAAAGAAGATGAAAGTTTTGGCCCTAATTCTTTTTTGATCTTGTGTAAAATCACTTACTTGCCGAGTTTGTTCGTTTGCTTGGTGAAGTAGAATCTGGTCGCACTGCTTGTTGCTTGATATTTGCTTTTCCATCGATGTTTTCCTTATGACTAGCTGCTCGACTTTTACGGCATCGAAAACTAATTACAGCCTGGCTTTTCGATCTTGTTCGAGGCATTACTGGTGAATCCAAAACTTTAATCGTTGTCTAAAGGTTTTGAGTTAGTTCACAGTTGAGATAAAATAAAATACTGGGTCTTTCTCATTATAATGAAATTAATAACAAATTTCGCGGGAAATCTACCTATTAGCCAATCACAGTCGAGCTTTCGCTCTGAGCCCGCTACATAAACAAGTAGCGGTAATACTTATGAGACCGCAATACTTCATTTTTCAATGCGGTTTCCCCTCTGAGAGACACCTGATTTTTAAGTCTTCGAAAGAGATTTATTGAGTTCCTGTATTTTAGTTCTTAAAAATCTTGTACTTTGTCAAGAGTAGCAAGACAACAAAGCATTACTTGATCTTTGGTTAAACTTTCATAATGGCGGATGAGACAGAAAGGTTAAAAAGTAAAATCGCTGAGCTTGAAAAAGCTTTGGAAATCGAACGAAGAAAGAAAGGGCCTCGTCGTGAAAAGATAGATGAAATGAGCTCAGAAGTTGTTGACAGCAATCCTTACAGGTTGGTTTTGAAAACGGCCCACTGAAAAATATTAGAAATACTCAAGATTTTAAAAGAAGCAGTTTCTTGCGGTCAGATTGATTTTATATTCTTGTTCACGCAGTTTTTTCTTGAGTAGGAATGTTTTGCATGCATTTAATTAGTCCTTTGTGAGATTATCGGGATTTTGGTTTTTATCTTGATCACGATCGGAAGACCATCGGTTACTTATATTTAAAATGATGGTATTCGCTCATAAACTCAAAGCCAAAAGCTGTTTGCCATTTACGATTGACTTTATCAAAATGTTTGAAACCAGAACCCAGAAGAAAAATGTTTGATTTATTATTTCCGAGATGCTTGTTCTATTTATATAATGAATATAAACAAAGAGGAAAAGGTTTTACAAAAAGACGTGCCTGAGAGTGACAAGTTAAATATAAAATTTATACGGTACAAACAAGTTTCATATAAAATCACTCGATGCCAGGGGGCTTCCTGGTGACACTTGTAATTAATAGGTTTCGCTATTTTGTGTTTTTTTTCTTCAGCGTTTGTTGTTTTAGTATTTTAATAAAAAAAATGAACATTTACAATTCAATATTATCAGTAAACTGCATGTTAATCAATTTTTTGACGACCATATATTAAATTAATGGCTAATATATTTTATGTTGATATACTGTATTTAACTTTCTAAAAATATGTATGCTTTCAGTAATTTCTTCCTGTTGTTTTAAGAAATGTTGTCACCAGATTTATTAATTTAACCCTTTCATTCCCAATTCTATTATTAAATTCTCCTAACTTGAGCCCATACTTTTCATTGAACAAGTCTGAGAGAATTTTACTTTTAAACTTCCATACTTTGCTTTGTTTGATCAATTCTCAATTTCTCATTACCAAATGTTTCATTTTGTATGTGTTATGTAAGGAGAAGTTGGGTATTGATAACTGGGTTTGAAAGGGTTAAACAAAATGCTACAGGCAGTGTGTACCGGGTTGCCTGTGACTCCTGGCTGTGGTAATCAAAGTCCTTGTGAGTCACCTCACAGATGAATATCTTTTACAACACATAAAGTTAAAATTTCAGTAGCCTCCATGAACATATATTAAATGAACATCTACGATTCAAAATTGTCTATTAAATAACCATGTGTTAATTAACTTTTTGACAACAATATTTAATAGATGATGTGCTATCATAGGTTAATATGACTTTAGTGTTTATGCTTTCAGTAATTTCTTTCTGTCGTTTTGAGGAATGATGTCACCAGATTTATTGTTATTTAAACAAGATGCTGCAGATAGCATACTGTATAACTTGGGTTGCCTGTATTCCGGCTGTAGCAATCAAAGGTCTTGTGAGCCACCTCGTACTGTAAATGAATACGTTTTGCAACACACAAAGTTAAAATTTTATAGTCTCCATGAAACATATAAAAATTAATGAACAGTAATTTTACAATTCTAAATTGTCAGTAAACGATGTGTTAATCAACTTTTTGATGATCATAATTAATGGATGACATGCTGCTGGAGCAATCAAAGTCCTTGCCAAAGATGAATATGTTTTACAACAGAATTACACAGAAATAAAATCTCAATAGCCTTCATACAAAACTTATAAAGATGCAAATTTTCCTTGTTTGGAACTTTGTTGGAAGTTAATGTTTTGAGAAAAAAGAGTTAGATTACAGTTTTATAAAAATAAAGTTCACGTAAGGTACTTCAAAATAAAAGCATAGTTGAATGTGAAAAATGACAAAATTACAGCTGCAATGTTTTATTGACATATTCAGTATTGTTATACTAAAAGAGGACAAGAGGACATCACATGTACGTACATGAACAAGTTTTGCTGTTTCCTGACAACTAAGGGCTCAACGAGCAACAAAATGTTATTGACTGGTAAATAACAAAACTGGAAGCGATTAATTTTGTAATTCAGTGTGACTTTAAGGGTTCACAAACACAAGTTTGGATAATAAAATATTACTTTATAAGCTACTATTTGTTCTTCTTTCATTGATAGTTGGTATATAACATAATGCCCTATTGATCTTAACTTTGGGAAAGCAGTATGTTTGGTGGTCCCTCAATGGCCATGTTTCCCTTGGCTCTACCTTGAGAAACATTGGCACTCTCTGGACCACAAAACACACTTTTTCCTCTGTTCCAGTCAGTAAAAGTTAATCAGTAAATATTTTTGACACATTTTAATCTTTGGCCAACTTTCTTAGCTGTAGTTTGTTTATAAAGCTTTCCCCAGTGAGACTTCAAAATGATGCTCAAAAAAGTCTACATCTAACTAAAGCCAAAACTTTAAATTTTAATGAAATTCAAAGCTGTATAATTTATGTAACTTTGAAACTGCTTAAATTTGTAGCAAATTATTTTCTCTCTTGACCCAGTAGTTTACAAATGAATGCAACTCAAAGGGTACAATGTATAACTTGCCTTTTAACTTCAAGTTGTGCAAATATATTCATATTTGTTAAACATAAAATATATTATTTTAAGTATTTCACATAATTACTTCATTCTTCATTTAACAGTCGACTGATGGCATTAAAAAGAATGGGTATTGTTGAGAACTATGAAGTAAGTATTACAAGTAATAATATTTATATTGCACATTTTTCATATACATATGATCAAATGCGCATCACAAATGCATATAGGTTTTAAACAGTTGAGGCTCTAAAGAGCCTCAAATGTTTAAATTAAAGGCAGTCTATGACTGCATGTGGCTAGCTACATGGGTGCCTATGGAGAGTATGGCGCTCTGTCCGAAAAAAG
>JAOBAY020074579.1:0-11401 GCA_025331085.2 Zoanthus sociatus | reverse complement strand
AGAGAGTGGAAAGCTTTGGAGTGGTATATGGAGTGAGAGTAAAAAGCATAATTAGAATGCTAAATAGCTTGAAAAGCTTTGAAGAGAAAGTAACTACACCAAAAATAGGTAAGGGAGGGAGGGAGTGCAAGGGTTTTGGTTAAAGAGATTATCTAGTCTCCATGCAAGAGTTGCAAATCAATTCAATGAAATGTTTGTTGGAAATTTGAATCTCCCAGAATGGCTTACGTATGGTATAGGACAGCTCTTTGTCAAAAAGATAAAACTATGGGTAATGCTCTGGATAATTACCGACCAATTTCTTGTTTTCCACTAATGTGGAAAATTCTGATCAATACGATGTTTTAGAGAAGGAAAAAGTTTTACCAGGAGAACAGAAAGGGTGTAAGAGAACTACCAGAAGCACGAAAGACCAGCTCCCAATAGATAAGGCAGTGTTGCGTGATTGTAAGAAAAAACACACTAACCTTTCTATGGGTTGGACTGACTATCAGAAAGCATACGATATGATTCTTCATACTTGGATCATTGAATGTTTAGATTTGTTTGGTGTTGCTGAGAATGTAAAATCTCTTTTACTTCTGAGTATGAAAAATTGGAAATTAGAGCTAACATCTTCAGGTGTCTCACTAGGTGATGTCAAAATCAAGAGAGGAATCTTCCAGGGGGATAGTTTGTCACCTTTTTTGTTTGTATTGTGCATGTCTTATCCCAATGACTTTAATCTCGAAAGAAACAAATTTTATTTATGAAAAGGGTGACAAAGTTACAATTTTGAAATTGAATCATTTGTTGTTCATGGGCGATCTAAAACTTTTTTAGTGCAAAAATAGAAGATCAAACTGATTCTCTTATTAATACAGTGCATACATTTAGTGAGGATATGGAGTGGGTGATGATATAGAGTGGGTGATGATATGGAGTGGGTGATGAAAAATGTGGTATCCTGATACTAAAACGTGGAATAGTAGTTAAAAGTGCTGGGATTAAACTTCCAAATGGTAAAGTCATGACGGATATGAATGAAGAAGGTTATAGGTATCTGGGCATATTAGGAAGTGACAAAAGCAAGGAAGAAGAAAAGAAATCCCTTATTATTAAAGAATTCAAACGAATCGAAGAACTAAATTAGTCCTCAGATCGAAAATAAAATCAAAGCTCTAAATACATGGGCAGTTGCTGTCCTCACGTATGAAATTCATCATCAAATTTGTCAAACCAAAAAACAGCAAAAATATAAAGTTTCGATAAGATTGGCCAAAATTGTCAAAAATGTAAATATTTTAAACTAAATATTTTTGCGGAATTTTTGAAAGAAAATTTATGGGTTTAGCATGATAACGAGGCTGGTTCGACGGTTGAATGCCATGGATAAAGCTCGTAATTCCCACATTTGATAATGAAAAAAATTAAATGCCTTATGTTGTACAATTTAAGCTTAAAGGAAAAAAATAGCTGACTAGTCGTCAAATCTAAATGTTTGGGATACAAGCAGTGTCATGGACTGCAAGCAGCAACACTTTCTCAAAGTGGTAACGTGCGAAATGTTAGTTCCACTTGTCTAAGTTTTATAATAGTAGAAAAAACTATTCAACAAAATATATTATTTTCGATGTATTCAATGAAAAAAACATTTATCGTGTATCATTTATCACTAGTGAACAACGCAGGAGTATCGGTAGTAGGGAACATGGAGCTGATTCCAATGGACGAGGTCAGGAACGTGTTCGAGACAAACATTTTTGGTACCATGCACATGATGAGAGCCGTCATACCGCACATGAAGTCCCGTATGGAAGGTCACGTGGTTAATATCAGTAGCGTTTGTGGTTTGATGGGACACCCTTTTTCAGAATATTACTGCGCTTCAAAGTTTGCTATCGAAGGATTTTCTGAAGCAATGGCACCGATTTTGGAGAAGTTTAACATCAAGTAAGCTATCTTTATAGGATTGCGTGATTGGGAAAGTTTGTAAGATGTCTGCTTTTTGAGAACGAAGTTTTGGTTCAATCCCCGACTCTGCCGAGTTTAAATCTTTGTGCGTCTTTCTTTTTCGTCAAAGTTAACTCAGCTTTCAATTTTTCCGGTCCGTGATTCCCAGATCAGTAAATGAGAACCAGCATCTGCTGGGAGTTACACTGTTCTACACTGCGACAGATTAGTGTACCGTCCAGGGGGAGTCAAAGACTCATCAACTTATTATTACAGGAAACAAAGAGTTAATAGGAAAAATTTAATATTAGGTGAGCGATTTGAGGAACAAATAGTACATCAATTAATTATTTATCTTGGAGTCTATGCATTTTGTCTATATAGTTCCCTTGTAGCGAATTACGCTCGTTTTATCCCAAATATATAAATAGATCAACCTCGTTCCCAGGGTCTTTTCCTTGGCCCTGCTAAATCCTTTACGAACCAAGTGGCCCATGCCGGCGCTTATCTCCGGTTTCTGTAGTGTTAAGCGGATGAAAGTCTTTGACTCCCCCTGAACGGGACACTAATCCATCACAGGTTAACTCCCAGCAGATGCTGGTACTCATTTATCTACCCCGGAGGGATGGAAAGCTGAGTTGGCTTCGGATCGGGATCGAACTGGGGACCTTGTAGTTGGAAAGCAGAGATCTTACCAAATGAGCCAACCACGTCCGCCCATGTTTGCAACATGGAAACAAGGTTGTAATAGATATTTAATTGAATATTTTTAGTTTTAGCTTTCTTGATGCTATTTTGTTTGACAAGTTAAGTGAAACTAAAATGATAAACTCTTCGATCTCGTGGATTCTGGATACATAACCCATTGGGCTTTGAGTAACCATCGATTATTAACGAGTAGTCCATTTGTTCTCGAATTTTGCGTGTTAGATAAGCCAGAAGGTGCGTAGCCGTAGACCGCGCTCGCCGACGACCACTTCTACCTACCCTCTTCCTTGCCTCACCCCTCCCACCACAGTTCGGGAAAGTGCGCTTGGGGCAGTAAACTATACATATCAATTCGATTCTATTAATTCTCCCTTAATTTTCGACGAAAGTTTCATTTGTGTGATTTTGATGAGATCTGAAAGATCATAAAATGAAAAAATCTGGCTTTAAAAATATTTTGTAAATGGTGTCATTAGATGTGTTTCAATTCAAATTTGTTTTTCCAGAAGTTTTGTTTGTCCAGAAGACACTAATTAGCTGAGTAATCTAATTTTGGAGAAAATTCACTTTTTTAGCTTTATTTTTTATATAGTTTACAATTATTTCTTCCTGATCCTTCCGAAACATAAAATTGTCCAAACTTTTAGTATGCTTTTAAACTAAATGTAATTTAATATAATCTTATTCCATTGTGAAATGTTAGGGGTTTTTTAACTTCCATGTAGGACTGAGCATCAAAAGCCTTCCCTTAAAATTGCAACATCATTGGCTATGCGTTTGAGTTTAGTACATTAGCTCATGGCCTAACAGTGGAGACGGCTTTTGGCGTTTTGGTTTTCAAGCGGGTAAATTTTTGAACTGTCAGAGGTTTTGACGGAGCTACTCGGCTACCTGGCTGCAGATGAGTGATCTGCGCATGTCACATGGTATATGGTTGACAAATAACCGCGGGCTCTAAATACGATCTCAAAATTGCCGGTCTCATGTAAACGAAAGATATTTTCGTGCAAAAAAAAGAGACTGTTCTATGTAAACAGTATGTACCGTGCAAATTTTCGACCGGTCAAAAATTTGACTGTTACCGTGTAAACGTAGCCTCAATTAAGTATTTGCTGGAGGAAACTTTTGCTCAAAAGAAGTGCTTTGAGCTTGGTATTAAAAAGGGAGATGTTTTCAGCATTTTTAATGTAAGAATTTAGTATTCAGTTAAGTATTTGCTGGAGAAAAACGTAGCTCAAAAGAAGTGTAACGGGGATTTTATTTGATTAGCTCTGGTAGTCTCTACTCTAGGCCTGACTGTAGTTTCTGTTGGTAGAGTAGCTGGTTTCCCAACTACAATCCCGAACATTCACTACAGTTGGTCAGAGCAGGGACCGCACGTTTACTTCTAGCAAGGCTAGTAACAAAAAGAGAGCGAAAACTAAACTACATCTTAGCTTATTGAGTTGCAAACAAAGACACACATGTTAAGGTCAAAAGACATATGTTATATGAAGCTATAAAACAATAAGCGTTGATTGGTTATAGAAGTCTAAACCGATGCGAGAGCTGAAAGAGACTTAATCGAAATGTTCAAGCTTGGAATTTTACGATGTGACAATAGCAAAACATCACCAGGATACCTAAACTGCGAGCAATTCTACAGTTGGTTTAGGCTGCATTAAATTCATTCCTGATTTGGTCTTATGTATTGTTGATTTAAGCTAATGAAATATACGATACCCAAAAAATCCTTTTTGGCCAAAGTTTCAGATTCTAAAAAGTTCTTTAGTGTCCTGGACGTAACATTAAATAAGTAGTTCGGCCTTGAGCGCGTAGTCTATTTCCCTTCGAGGTTTAACACGCATCCTGCATTCTGATTGGCTACTCTACTAGAGGTCTATTTGTGATAGCCTACTATTGTAGAGAAAAGATGGCGGATCAAAATAGTTATGAGCCCCGTTTACAGTAATATCAGAGTATTTCATCGATAATACTCATGAGTGACAAATTACTCCTTAATTCTGGCGCGAAATTTCGGCGTTAATTTATAATTTCACATGTGAAATTATAAATTAACTAATTAACTAATTAACTAATTAATTTCACATGTGAAATTTCTAAATTGCCATGGCAACCGTTCCTACGCAGCCAAAATGGCTTCCAGGTTTGAAGATTTTACAGATTCAATCATGAACAAAGAAGGCAGACAGTTGATTTAACTTTGAAACATTTAGTGAAAAACAAAAATGTAAAACAAGAACAGTTTAAAGAGCTTTTTCTAGTTGTCAGTACATTCAGAAAATTGAAACTTTCCGTACAGTACGCTTAACGGGCGTGAAATTATTCCTTAATTTCACGCGTCACCATTTGATTACTCATACTAACTTAATTTGTACTTTCTCTTTTGACCGATTAGTAGGTTTATACTAAAACAATTAGACCTGTTGGCCTTATGGACTACGAGTTTGATTAGCTATTGACTCATAGTCCATTCGTCGTCGAATTCTATTCAGTAGTATATTCATTGAAACTCGTCCTTGTCTGTTGCAGTCGTTCTCAGGCCCCTTGCCGCTCTCATGGTCCACAAAATTTAGAAGCGAGACAGATTTGGTGTTCAACAAGAGACGCGGGTATGAGACATTTAGTAACAGCATTTATGGGCTGCCGTTTACATTAAAAATGTTTCATAGTTGCTTTTTATTCTCGCGAGTCCGCATGAGGCATGGCTACATGTCATACATTATTAGCCACTGAGAATAGAGCGTAACCACAAATATACCATAACAAAATACTCATTAAAACATTTAAACAGGGTAAACTTGTTAATTGTCTAAACTAGAGACATCAATGTGAACCTTTCTTTAAATATAAACTCTTAAGATAAGGTCATAAAAGGTTAGTTACATATTTAAGTTAATGCTTTACAAGATGTATTGCGGCAAGGTTAATACAGTTGGTATAAGATCTCTGCCTTCCAACCACAAGGTCCCAGGTTCGATCCCCGGCTCTGCCGAGATTTGACTGATGTTTGTGTGATCTTCTTTACCACCAAACATTGTCTGATGGCGGCGTGGTTTGGCACATGGTCCTAGAAGTTCTCTACCTTCCAACCATGACCTTCTTTATCACCAAACATTGTCTAATGGCGGCTTGGTGGTGCAGTTGGTATCTATGGACGAATGTATGTAGCGTTTATGGACGGATGTAGGGGGCAATATTAGCAAAATGAGTATTTAAAATTTGTTTTTTACTGTTTGCTGAAAGCTCTATTACTGTGATTATTGTAAAGTTGTTGGTTCTAAGGGTATTGCAGCCATGATGCCATAGTTCTTGACCTTTCACCTTTTATCAAAAAGCAAGCTCGTTTAAGTGAACCTTTTGGTTCGATTTAGCTGTTGAAGGTTTTGCTTGGCTGGCGTTGTTTGAACTTGGCTTACTTCACCAATTATCATCATTGTCATTGTCATCGTTTTCATAAACATCATGATTATGGACATCGTCATTGATGTCATCAACATTGACATCAACTATGGCCGCGCGCACGGTTCTGGTGACAGAACCTCAATACAGAGCGTCACATTTAGGTGATTTTAAGGGTAGTTAGGCAGGCACGTTGTTATTTTTCTTTCCTCTACAGTTACCTCTACCAATAGCGATACGTTAATCTGAATGTACCTCTCAGATACTTTCTTTTCTGTTAGTTTCTTAGTGAAAGGGTTTTTCGTTGCGGAGACACACGGGTTTTTCCAACCCTGACGAAATTTTAATCTTACGCCATTTTGAACCGTTTTCTGAAACGAGTTGTACACTTTATGTTTGTTTTTTTTGTTTTTTATATCAGCAACATTGTAAACAACTGGAAATTCTGAATGTACCTCTTAAATATTTTATATTTTGCTTAACAGATTGGTCTTACCTTAATGCTTCTTTTCATAACGGTTGAATTTCCAACCCTGATGAAATGTTTTTCCTGTAATTTTTCAAAAAACCGTTCCCGGAAGTTGGCTTTGTTCCAATGCACACAAAAAACCGTTCCTAAATGGTTCCTAAAGCGTTCCCGAATTGTTATGAATATTTAATTAGCGTTTCTAAAGCGTTCCCAAAGTGTGCCTAAAGCGTTCCTAAACCGTTCCTAAAATGTTTCTAAACCGGCAAAATATGCATAAAAATGTACCTAAAGTGCTATGAAATCAAAATTTTATCTTAAGCAGCAACATCAATATCGACAATGAAATCATCGAGTTCATCATTGTAAACATTCTCATTACCATCATCATTAACATCATCTTGGTCGTCAATTTCAACATTATCGTTAACAAATTATCATCATCTTCATTGCCAAATATTTTAATAATATTACCAGCATTTTCAGTATTTCCACCATCAAAGGTAAAAGTAAAGGGTGGCTTGCTAATCCCCCTTTCTTGCACCCAGAGGCTGAATTGCCAAGGACGCAACTCAGCAAAGTCGAACTGAAGGAGCTGAGCTGCCGTCTAGGCGCTCGGCCCCAGGACATCATCCATACACCACAGCCAGATTTAGTTAGCTGGGAGTCGATTTTGCTGAGGGAGGAAAACCAGAGTACCCGGAGAAAAACTCTTGGAGTCAGATTGAGATCGACAAATCTTAGCCCACGTGCGGCGTCTGGGAATCGATCCCGAGTTGTAGAGGTGGAAGGCACGACTGATGACCACTATGCCATAATGCATTGATAACAGCAAATAATTAAACCAATTTTCGTAAAACAATGAAATTCAAGTCAAGAGTCAAGACCGTTTATATACGGCAACTTGAGGAGAACCAAACTTTCAGTTCCCTAAACTGATAAACAATGCGGATTTAGACACTACACCTTTTGCTGATTATTTCCAGAAAATATTATTTCATGTGAGTGAATAGTGTCATCATTAACACTTTCATTTTAGCTAAACATCATTCATTTACTCAAAAATACCTACATCAGCCCACATGCAGAGCCAGGGGGGTCGATCCTGGGTCGTAGAGGTGGGAGGCACGAGTGGTGACCGCTACACCAACCTGACTCCCCTGAATATCATCATCATCATTACCAGCATCAGAATCAGTAGCAGCATCACTATCAGCATCATCGCCATCATCATCTCCATCATTATGGTCATCATCCTTATTTCCATAATTATTAGAATTGTCATTATCATTGTTGTAATAACCATTATCATAATAATTTGTGATCAACAGTGTTGAAATTTCTAGAATTAACGTCATTTGTATGTTTTTAAAGGAAAGAAATAGCAATGCGGATGCTTTTAGACAATAATAGGAAGCGCTATCACATAGCAGAACAGACTCAGTTTTCTCTAAGCTTTTCGAGTGTTAAACTACACCATAGTATTTTACATTATTGTCAGGAAACATATAAAGCGATTTTGTTTTAATTTTTTAAAAAATATCCTCCTCCAACCTGCTAAAATATATTATTGCGTTGTGTGACGTCATCCCGTGTTTTCTTTTCAGTTTCAGAAAATAATTTTGAATTAACGCGCGCTGTGACTGGCTACAAATATATTCTGTAAACTGAACATAAATCACAGAACGACGTCACGTAGCTAAAGAGAAGTTTTACAGTAGGATAGAAGTGAAGTTATTTTAAAAGGAATAACAGTATCGCTTGTGTTTCTAGACAATATCATAAAACCCTATGACGTGTTGAACACTCGAAAAGCACAACGTCTCACAAATTCTATTAACGTTTTTTTTCACTGCAGGGAAGAAGATCTAACAAGGCAGTTGGAAGAGGCTAGGTAACCTTGCTATTATAGACCACGCGTAGGATCTGGAACCAAAATAGCATTAAAGGAAGGCTTGTGGGAGGGAAGTTCAAAAATCATATAAAATCACGTTTAGGTGGGGTTGAGTGAGTGTTAGATTTTTGCTTTTCAAAACAAGCTTGTATTTTGGTGAGTTTGCAAAGTTCTGTTTGACACGAATGGTTGTTGTGGAAAGAACTTACTATATAAAATACCTTGCCTTTCCTTGCAAAGTTTATTCCAGCAAAACCAACTACTAAACATATATTTCCTAAAAATTGGTATTTATAAAAACTAAGACCTAAGAATTTTTGTTTCTTTCCTTTTGAAAGTGCAGTTATTTATAAAAATAATTAGAAATTATTTTTGTCGCTCTTGAGAGTATTCAGCCCTCCAGTAGCCTGTAAGAATGCAGTTTTGGGCAATTACGTTCTAATTGGGTGGTAAAAGTTAACATTTCGAACTCTAAGGCAAATGGACGAGGCCAATCAGAATAGCGGGATCTAAACTTATAGTCCACAAACTTAGTGATACTAAAACTGAGTAAACTTAAGATTAAAAAACTAAACTATGTGATGCAACACATTCAAATGGTTAATTCTCAAGTTTGGAAGTTGAGGGCTGTAAAACAAAGCTCACAGTTGCACTGAAATGTTATACAGCGTAAATTAACCACTGATGTTTAATGAAATATTGCGTTCGTCCTCTGGAACTATAAATTAAGTTTAGAACCTACAGGTTTTTAAAAAGGTTTTGAGTTGCCGAATTTTCAATAAGGGTAAGGTAAAAAACGAAACACATCTTTCTCGATCGCTGACTTGATTATTCTCATCTTGTTCTTCATCAAAACTCCTCGGTTTAACAAAATTATTATGGCAGCAAAGTCCTGGTTTGTTTTTTCTATTCCATTCAAGTTGTTTTCATGTCCATTAAGCTGTACAGTTTTAATTCTCTGTATAATGCAGCCTTCAAGTTGAAAGTTGAGCTACAAGGCATATTTGCAGTCCGAGTAGACGGTGAAATGCGCCGTTGCCGACTTATTTTGACAATCCTGTTCTAATTTTTTGTTTGAATTTTTAGGAGTGAACTTGAAAAACAAAAGCAACAAGAAGCTCAGCGAATTGAAAAAGCGAGGTAAATTTGCAATTAGCAAATTTTTGTCCATTTGGGATAAGTATTTGAAATATTTTTGTATGGTTTTGGTTGTCGTCATTTTAGTGTCTTAACGTTGGTTTGTTAAACTTGAAACATTTCAAATTACCGTTTAATCCATAAGGAAATGAAGTAAATTTACATAGATATTAATTTAGTAGCTGGCAACTAAATAAATTTGTAAAGCATAAATTAAGGTGAACTGAATTAGTCCGTGTAAATGTTAATGAAAAACGCAAATGAAACATTCAAAACTGGCTTTGTACCAATTAAAGACATGAAAAACAGGTGGTTACATTTGTTTGAATATTTTCTTGAAACTTTATACTGTTCATTTGCTATTAGTTTCCTGTTAGTGCTGCAAACCGCGTATGCTTTTTTACTCAAACGAGTTGATTTGCTTGTATCGTTTGTTTTAGGGCAGAGTTCGAAAAACAGATACAAGAAGAATCAAGAAGATTAGAAGAAACGAGGTAAAGTGCTGAAATAATTTGCTTTGCACAAATACTAGTACTGTAAACCACATTGGCTTAAGCCGGGTCCAAAACAAATTATTCCACTTTTTTACACTACAGAAACCGGAGATAAAGGTCGACCCCATTGACCACTAGTCTCGTGAAGAATTTAGCTTTTTTAACGTCTTTGCCAGCGTAAGCTTTCTTTCCTTTTCTTTGCTGCAATAAAGCATTACAATTTTAGCTTCCTCTATCCACAACTTAGAACTGTTTCGATATTTTCAACTCAAAAGGACGATCTGAACAACCTTCCCCATTTGGTACGAAAATTTAGAATAAACTTTTAGGTTCCCGGCAACGGATTCAAAATCATGAACTTTCCAACTGAGCTTTGAACGGCTAAAGCCTTGAAAGTAGGTCATTTTTAATGGAATCATCAATGCCGTATTTGTGTCACAACAATTAGGGAGACTGTATTGCACGTACAAGAAACGACATTACAATTCTCTTCTCGTTTATGTATGCGCGCGGTTTTAGCAACTGTATGATACAAGAAAGGCCACGGGATGGAATCCTGTTGAAATGTTTTTCTGCTGGCCGAAAAGATTTTGTAAGCTTTTTAGGAATCCTCGTCGATATTAACTGAAATTGGAAAGTTCGCTCCGCAGCAAACTCATGGTGAAACATCGTTCGCCCATTCAACGATATTTATTTTACAGAATAAATGTTTAGGGTTATCAAGAAAAATTATACCTCCACAAACCTTCAAAAATGTATTTTTTGACTAATTTACTTTACTTCTAGTTATGCACATGCTCACTGTTCCTTTTTTGGTCAAAGAGAAGATTTTACCTACATGATATATTTTGATACGAAGCAAACTTAATGTATGATGTTTGTGAAAGACTTGCTCCTCCACTATTTCTTTAAAAATTTATAAATAAGTTTTAATGTGTGCTTTATAACAATTTAAACAGTTGTAATATTTATTCTACAATTAGGTTCTTCGTAGTAAATGTATAACTAAGGAGCTTCTCTTTTTACTTAAAAAACACAGAATAGAAATTTTATATTTTAATTTATCAATTCTTTTTCTTTTCCTTCGACTCTCTGTATTTAAGTAATTTTTTAGATTGAGTCCAATTCATCTCTCACCTTAATGAGCTTAAGTTTTCTGCGAAGCGAGTAATTTATTTCCTTTCTTCTAAGTGTAGTTTAACTTAACTATACTGAGTCTGTACATGCACCTATTTAAGGATTTTTAATAAATGTTGTTGTCGTTGTTGTATACCTTATTATCACTTATTTTTATATAATTTTTATAATAGTATACATTGAATATGTACTGTCTTCGATATTTTTTAATTAGTTTTATTCATGTATCCG